>LOEQ01004704.1:220674-252608 GCA_001685075.1 Bramus lutescens | reverse complement strand
GCATTCTGTTCTGTCTACTCCACCCACCTAAGGGCTGACTTATCAAAAGGCCAATGAAAATAACACATAGACAGATGACCCTCCTACATCAGAGGTCAGAAAATAACTTGCTGAAGATCCACCATATGGGTCCCAAGGATCAAATGCAGGTAGTCCAGCTCTACAGAAAGCATCTTTAGGCACTGAACCATCTCATTGGCCTTGAAGATGCAATTAAAATAAGGTTAAATAATCTTTAACACAATATATAATCACTATATAATCACCATTACAGTGCTGATTTATTAATTGTAGAATCTTCTCCATGTTTATCCCTCATTGTTTATTATTAAACACATGGGACTAGAAAATATAAGGCCAATTTCCCCCTGCATTTTGGTGCTCTGACTTGGGATTTCCAATTTCCAATATCCCTGCAAATACTCTGGAGGGAAATCCACATTATATACCACGGAAACTATGATGTCATTGGCAAATTGATAACATTATGTTAGATAAGGAAAACTTTGGAATTCTTTTCAGACATGAGATCATTGGTTTATATCGACCGTTAGTTTTACTTTTGATATTATAAGTGTGATCAGCTTTCTGGATCTTTGTATCTTATTCCAAGCATAATTACCTTTGCCACAGAAGATCTCTGAGCAGCATTAAGAGAATACATAAAGCCTTCGTGGACATGTTGTTACTTTAGTTAACCTTCACCTATGATCACACACAATACTTACTGATCTCATTCAATAGCCAAAGCATTGAGAGAAAAGTTAACAATCATAGTTCTCCTAAAATTGCAAATGCTTGCAAGCCCCTTCTAGGGAATGATAAAGAAGTCTTGCTATGCTGAAAGTCCCATGGAGGAATGTTGGAAGGCCATTTTGAAACATCCGTATCAAGCATGTAGAATTCATTCTGATTGGTGTCACGTGACAAAAAATAGTTGCTATTTCACCCATCAACTCATGTGTTGCACACTGAATTAGCCTCCATCAGCCTTTCCAGCCTGGGCTTCAAGAAAGGTAGACAATTAAACAGAAAGCCTCACCCCCTGGGCTTTAAGAGACTGGAAGTCACAGCCTGGCCATCAGACACCATCTGCTGCCTCCAACCACACCTGGCTCCCTGACATTAATCTGAAGAGAGTGGTCCCTAGAGGCAGGAGGTTCATTATGAGACAGCATGGTGCCTCCCAATTTATAGACGGTAATCATCATTGAGGTTGTTATGAAAATGTTTACCAAGCACGCCTTTCTGTTACAGGAAAACCAGCCATTTAATCAGATTTCTTTTTTCAATCAATTTACTATTATTATTATTAAAAANTCCAAAGAGCAGTCAGGGTTCCCTGCCCTGTGGGAAGACCAAGGTCCTCCCCCTTCCATCGGGGTCTAGTAAGGTTCAAGTACTGGAAATCACCCTTTAAAATCGATTTTGGAATAGATTTGAATGTATGGGAAATCGTGGAAATAGTACAGCAAGGTTCTCTCCTATTGGCTTCGGAAATATGTCTGAATTAATAACCTGATAATACTATACTGCCAGTAACTTTTACAAAAACCTCCTCATTTTATCTTTTCCTTCTTGCATTCCAGGCCCTTGTTCAGGTTCTCTAAGGTTGTTTTTCACCATGATTCTTTCTAGTAGTCATTGTTCTGACTATTTTGTATACTTTGATAAATAGCCATCAAGTGGCATTTGTAAAATAGCTGTCTCACCTTTAGTCTGAGCTTTTGGGTTTAAGATGTAGAAGGCCAAGGAAGTGAAACAGATCTGCATGGCACTGTGCCAAGAGGGTGTACTGGTACAATACTGATTCTGACCTCCTGGCCATGTTGTTATAAGGGTTTTCCATAGTGAAGTCAGATGTGTGTTTTTTTCTCCCATTCTATGCTGTGTTTTCATGAATGAAGTCATCATGTGCAGCTTACACTAAAGAAGTGGATTATCAGTTCTAAGGTTTCAAAAGTGTGTATCTATGACATTTTTGGAACCTATTTCCATAGGGGATTCATTTGTTGTATTAATCCATATCTCTCAGCCAATATTTATTGAAAGTAGTAAATACATCAACTTTGACTCAGACAGTACCAAAAGCTAATTGTCACTTTCCACATCAAATAATTTTCTACCTCCCCAAAGGCATTTTCCTTTGGAGCTGAATTACCTAACTGACTGAGCTCTTTGGCAGAAGGTATCTTCTCTGTAATACCCCTCGCTTCTGCTTTTCATTTAGTGGGGAATCAGCAAGAGGCACATTGTGATGTTGCAGCATGCTTTCTGCTTACATGAATTTTATTCTTCTGTGATTAACTATAAATTGTTTTATACTCCACAGCTCAACTTAAGTCAAAAGTTACTTATTCATAATTAGGTTATATCCTTGCTGACTCTCTTAAGACAGTTTAAAAAGATCTAGGTAGACCTGTGAATAGCATGTGACCTAAAATGACAAAATTAATCACTGTAATGCATTAGGTTGCTATAAGTATTAATATAAATAATTTATGCACAGACACATGTTAATAAACAATATAATCTGATATAAAACAGGATATATTGAAGGCTTGGTTTTATTTTTATTTATGTGTATGCTTGTTGTATCTTTAGGGTAGATGTATATATGCCACATGTATGGTGTGCCAAGGAGGCCAGAAGAGGGTTTCATATCCACATGAGCTCACATCATAGGTAGTTGTGAGCCACACAATATGGGTGCTGAGAACCCAAGGGTCATCTGAAAAAGCAGAAGGTACTCCTAACCATGGAGCCATTTTCTAAGTCCGCAAACCAGTTTTAAAAAGAGAGATCCTTTATATTGAGATTCAGGGAAAATGTGAGCAGGTGTGGGAAGTCACACCTGCAATCCAGACATCTAGGAGGATTATCATAATTTTGAGTCCAATCTAGTCTGCAAGTGAGTTCTCTTCTTTCAGTGAATGTCTGTTAATATTGATGTCTTATACTGCAAGGAGAACATTAGGAGGAAGGAACAAGGTCCTTCTCCCAAGGATCATCAAAATCCATGGTAGCTACTTTCACATATAAAATTGTCTATCACCACAGATCCAACACAAGAACCTTGAAGTTTTAAAGATGCTTATATGAGTGCAGTTTTACTGTTTTGTTGTTTTATATTAATTTTAACTAAAAAGTATTACATCGTGTACATAACACACACACACACCTTTGAGACAGGATCTCATGTAATCCAGGCTGTTCTTGAACTTGTCATGAAGCCCAGATGACTTTGAAACTCTGATTCTTTTTCCTTTACCTCACAAGTTCTGAGATTACAGGTATCAACAACACCAGTTTAATGTAATGCTGGGAACTGAACGTAGGGTTCCATGCATACTAGGCAAGCACTCTTAACAGCTGAGCAACACACACAGCCATCAAGGATATTTCTATATCTTCCTCCTAATCATTTCTATAAAATCAAAGACAAAAATATTTTATGGTATTCTTTATTAAATGAATAGAGACAAATTTTAATGGCATAAATAAATAAGTGATAAGTTGATTAAGGGTTAAAGAAAACTTCTCTGTTTTTCCCAAGCAGTGGAATTCAACAGAGAACTTATTATGATGTCTTGGTGCTTTGAAATACAAGTCAGAAGGGAAAGTCCTGGAGGAAGCAAGTTTTGAGCTCTTTTCACTGTGAACTCAATCGAGTGTTTCCCAGGGGGCTTTCATCAGAGTTTCAAAGTCCAACAAGTCACTATCACACTATCCTAATAATTTCTGATAAAAGTCTCAGTGCTTAGTCCCAGCCTCAGAATGCAGAAAAGAAGCTCCTGTCATCTCTCCAATGCTGAAGGGTCATAAAGCAAGAGCAGGCACCCTGTGGGAAGGCGTCAGGAAGAGATGCTGAGAAATCACAGTTTCTTTTCCCTTTACCCCCAAACTGGTGAGGCTTTCAGGCCTCACTTACTCTCTTAGATACGGGCCCCTGCTAACTCACCTTTTACACCAAGATAAAAGTCTGTCGCGTTGACAGAGCTGGCTACATAAGTCGCCAAGAGCAGTTAAAGATAAAATTTCAGGGCCTTTTATTCATGAGCATTAAATATTTCAAGATAGCAACCACATAACTTTAAAGCAAGGGCCATTCCTTCTGAAGTTATGACCCTATGGAAGTATCTAATCACAGGGCCTTGAGCAGTTCTGCGGGGGCGTGGGGTCCGCAACAGCATCCAACTGCAAAAATGTCACAGATCAGCCTGCTTTTGTTTCTGAGGAGCAGTTAGATCTGGTAGAGAGAACTACTCATCCCACAGAAGCCAGTGCTGGGTGGAAAAAGACAGGTGGATTCTCTCTGTAGCCAGCAGCCTCGTACACAGCAATGTCACAGGGAAGCGAGGGGAAGGGAGACCTCACAGCTGTAGTTCGAACAAACAGAAAGAGGGAAAGTGGAGTTTACCGTTGCCGTTGTTCTTTCCAAGAGGATGGGAAAACTGAGACGGAAAGAAAACTGGGACAATGAGCTGTGTATGCAAAGAGTAAGATTCCATCGTATTTTCTCCCGATGTCTTAAAGATTTGCAGTTTTACACACATGGGCACTGAAATCTTTAAAAACTGTTTTTTTTTTTAAATTTTTATTTACATGGATGAGTGTTTTACCTGAATCTGTCAGTTCACCAGAGTGACTGATGCCTGAGGAGGGTGTTGGAGCTTCTGGAACTGAGCTTACAGACAATTGCGAGCCACTATGTGCATCCTCTGTAAGAGCAAGGAATGCTCTTAACTGCTGAGCCATCTCTTCGGCCCCAGCACTGAATTCTTTATGAACATGATTGCATAACGAGGCAGGGTCATTCAGAGCTCTGTGATTAATAATCAAACAGCCCTGTGTGAAAGTCTACAGCAGGATTCAAATCTGCCCCTGAATAGAAGGCCACTTGACCGCCACCCTGGCAGCCACATTCTAATGTCAAGAAAGGGCTGAGAGCCAGCCTGCTCTGCCCAGGGGCTTTCACACACACACACACACACACACACATATTTTAGCAAGCTGGCAAAGCTGTGACTTAATATGATGAANTCTCTTCCCTCTATACAACTGCTTTCACCGGCTTCTCACTTTCCGTTTCTGTTGCTGGAATACTGAGCACCTCCAAACATGACCCTTTGTGCACCCTGAGGAAAGTGTGGGGAACAACAGCCATGTCTTTGACATGGGACCCTTGGAGAACTTTGTACATATTTAGAACGACAGAATCTGACAAGATTCCAGATAGAGGGGCACCCCCTCTTCCTTCAAGTCTCTGCAGGGCTGAACAGACAGAGACATTCATAGACCAGGCATCTCCTTACTGCTGTTCCTCATGTTTCCCAAGAGATTATGGTAGATATTCTCTGTCAGGGTCTGGCATCCCCAGAGATGTGGTCCTGCCAGAGAAATCAGCTTGTATCACACTGCCAGCTCCAATCTCCTCAGCATGACAATTTTTGAAAACTATTTTTTTTTAAAATTAAGTATCTGGAAAAAAATGGAAAAGAAAGTATGATACAAATGCAAATGAGCATGCTGAGAATTGGAAGAAAAAAATTCCATCTATTTCATGTATAGATGTGAAGACACCTCAGTGAAGCGATTGTATGCATGGTAGTTACGTAACTTAACCACCAATGAAGTAAAAATGTAAATCTGGTGCCAGTATCAACCCCCAAAAAACACGGAACTGACCACATAGGGGCTCGTGCGGCTAAGGCCTCGGAGTACTAGATGTATGTCAGCACTTTGGGGTTCCTGTCCTCATCAGTGTCTCGGTGCACACTGTTTGGAGCATATTCCAGCATCCTCCGTGTTGAGGACACATAGTCCTGTTGCATCGGCTCACTGATAGAATCATTCTGATGCACTCTATCCTATAGTTAATGGTCAGTTAGTATCAGATCAATGATGAACACACTACAAATTCAGTGTCAACCCAGAACTGAATTCCACTGAAAGAGAATTTGGGGATTGAATAAATGAATCTGTTTGAAAATCTGTTCAAGTGATAAATACTATAGATTGGGAACTGAAGATATTGTAGGTAGTGCGCATTATAATGAAGTTTTCTGAGTGGCGATCAGGAACTATGTAATCCCCAAGGAAAGGTAATATAGGGGGCTGATTTATCCTTGGTGTAGGCATTTGGGAGTTAATAAACATGCATATATGAAAGAAAGGTAATTTGCATAAGGAATACACTATCAAGATGCTGTAATCGGCAGAATAGCTCAAGCAGAAGCAACCTGCCAGAGGCAGGGCTATTAGCGTGAAAGACTGTTAATATGACTGTCATTCCATTCACATTAGGTGCACCCTAAAGCGAAACTGGCTTGACTAACTCCTAGAACAAGGCTATTATGTTTGGAATTGGAAATGTCCCCCAGAGACTCCTGCTTTGAACATTGTGTCCACAACTTGCAGTGCTATGGAAGCTCTGGGAAGTGGGGTCCGCCTGGAGGAAGGAGTCACTTGAGGTGGGCCTTTATAGTTTATACGTATCCCTGTTTCCCTCCTAGCCCCTTCTGCTGGCTGGGACACTGCCGTATGGATAAATCGCTGCATGCTCTTTCCACCACTGATCTTACCCTTCATCTTGCACTCCCTGGCATGATGGGATAGGTCTCTCTCAACTCGTGACCCCAAATAACTCTTTCCTCCCATACATTACTTAGGTCAAGTATTTTGTCAGATTGATGATAAAAGTAACTATTGGTCATTATGAGTCTATAGAGGTTAGCCTGAAGTTATTAAATTAAGAAACATTCAAAGCCACCATTATTCCCTTTTGAGATGATATTTCATCCAATTTGCAGCTTTCCAAAGCTGAGCAGCCTTGCCGCAAAAATAGCTGAGCACTCATCCTCAAATTCTAAGAAGTTGTCACCTCCTGTTGTGTTTTCCACTCTTGCTGTCATTGATTGTTCGTGAGTCATGGCATAAAATAGGACGAAGAATTATTCTACAGATGGGCTTGGAAACTCATCTGTCTGCTGGGTTCTAAATGAAGATGGGTCAGACGAGGTAAGGGGGGAGGAGAGGAGAAAGTACTCTACATGAAAAAAATCAACTGCTCCTTACAGCTGCTCCATTACCTGTTGGTTCTTTAACCCACGTTGGCCAGTGCATTTGAATGCTTCAGTGACCCAAAAAGTCCTGATCTCATTGTCATGATATAGCACATCAAGGTTATTAGGCATCCTATAGCACTTCTCTGTCCACTTAAATACAGAACTTTCCAGTTCTATTTGGCAAAGGAAGGCTGTGCCATTGTACAGCTGCCAGGCATACACAAAGAAGTTGCTCTTAGAACATCTGATGGTCAATCTTCATTGTCAGTTTCACTGGATTTGAAATCACCTAGGAGACACACATCTGCTCATGTGTGTAAAAGCATTTTTTCAGTGAGATGTAATGAGGAGAGAGGCCCATTCTGAATGAGGAGACGACCATCCCATGGGTTGGACTCCTGTATTGAATAAAACTGGTGATCTCCTTTCCTGGCCTCCTCATTGCTGCCATAGGAGTAGACACCCCCCCACCATGAGTTCCTCACCATGATGGACGGCCTTCCTCTCTATTGTGAGCCCTTCTTCACTTAAGAGGCTTTAAGTCAGGTGTTTGAGCACAGTGATGAGAAAAGCAATCCACATGCTGTTAAAATCAGCTCAGGTTGCTAAAGAAAACTTAAACTGAGTGACTTGAACAATAAAAAAAAGATTTTTTCACAGTTCTGGGGCTGGAGCTTCAAGATTATGGCCAGTTTC
Organism: Bramus lutescens; assembly: GCA_001685075.1. Classification (NCBI taxonomy): domain Eukaryota; kingdom Metazoa; phylum Chordata; class Mammalia; order Rodentia; family Cricetidae; genus Bramus; species Bramus lutescens. The sequence continues at coordinate 244,845 of LOEQ01004704.1, read as the reverse complement.
TTCATGAACACTTTCTTCCTCATTCACAGATAGTGAGTATTTGGTGGCTGAAAGTCCTTAACCACAGGACATTAAAACATTATGAGAACTATGCAAGGTCTATTCACTAAGACCCTTCACACATATGTTTTTAAGAGCTGAAAAGAAAAGTACAGTTAAAACTGAAATGTGACATTGTCTGTGGAAATAAATATAGAGTTGAATAATACTCAGTGATATCCAAGGAAAAGCACATCCCTCTACCTGAGGGTTTGGTGATAGGATTAGGAGTTAATCAGAATGATCAGATTTAACATTTGGCAAAATATATCAAACATTTTAAATATGTTTTGTTTTTTGACTCAGTAATTTGAATTCTGGGACCTAGCCTCAGGAAATAAATCCAATTTTAAGCAGCCATATGCCTTTGCTATATCTAGCACAGTGTTGGTTATCATACTCCAAAATTATAAACAACAAACTCTTCAACACAAACAACTTCAGCTAAATAAAATTATGACTGACTGTATTAACTCAACATCTTACACTCATTGAAATTATAGTTATAGATATTAGCAATTAGAATGTTTGCCTTGTTCTAAGAAATACAAAATAGTCAAAACAATTTAAATGTAGAATTTAATTATAGTCATACAAACTATTTAGAGATTAGCAAATCTATTTCCTGGCATCAGTTATCTTCTTGAGTTGTGCATGAATACCTGCTTGTGCACTCATAGACGAGAGAAACAATCCCCCTCCCTGTTGCTCTATTGATAAAAGCATCCACCTTCTCAGATTAAGGTGCACCTACCTTATAATCCCATTAACTATCTACTTATGGTTTTATCATTGACAAAGCAAATGGCACGTTTCACCTGTGCACTGGATGATGATGCTAAGGAGTTCATAGCAACATTCATGTACTGATACAGAACATCACCTCTTACCCACCCTCATCCCTACATGATACCACCCTAACAGACAGGTTGCATCCATCCAGATAGTTTTAGTTATTCTTCACAACAGCTGAAAAGCATTTAACATACAACAACCTCTTCACAGAGAACAGCAGACCAAAAAATTTCCATTGAAAGGGTGGAAAACTTTCCCTTCTTTAGGAAATAAGAGGAACTGCACATTTCGGCTGCTGTTTTCTGCTTTTGAGCTTTGTATTTCTAATTTATATATTTCCTTTCCACCTTTTGTTATTGACCCACTTACTGTCATCATAGAACATTACCTAGCTCTCTACACACATCTAGTTTTTACTCTATTCACTCATACTGAATTAGGCAATAAATGTACATCAGCATAACTTCTGAAACCTTTGGCTTATCCAGACTCTCTGGACTCCAGAGAGATCTGGCAGTACTGAGATGTTACTGTTAACTTATGATGCCAGAGAAAAATGTGATTGTGACAAAAATCTTAGAGTGTGCCCAAGATGATGCAATGGAAGCCTAAGAACTGGTATTCAATAAGGTTTAATAAGTGTGTCTGTAGCAAATAAATACAGGAGGAGGAGAAAAAGAACTTTGACACTTCATATCATAGATAATATGAAAGTATATTATATTTAGACTTTTCCAATAATTATAGGCCTAAAATAGGATGTGCTGATAAAAACATAGTATCTTTGTCACTTTGACTTGGGTGAAGATTCCTTAACCAGTAAAGAGGAAATAAAGTGATCATGTAGGATTCTCATAGACATATGGCTAAGCAAGAATTGGTTTTAGGGGCAAATGTCACTTCACTCTTATTCACTGAGGCAATTAAACCATTTGGCCTGTGTTGAACTCAATGAGGTGGAGTGTTTGAACTTTCTGAAGACAGGCTCACACATACAAAAGATAGGGGGTATTTTGCAAAGTGAAATATGTTTTTCAAGGTGAACATTGGAATAATAAGAGAGGACAATGATACTGTTCTGTATCTCCTGTAAACTACTTACCTGAAACAAGGTCTACCAGGAAAGAGCAAAGGAGGCTGGAAATAAAAAGGGTGCCCTTTCTGATGAGATTATCCCCAGTGAAGAATCCTAGTAAACTGAAAGCTAGCCAGGAGAATTTTCAGAAAGAAAAAGTTGCCATAAACCATTCCTTCAAATTTAACACTGAAATCTAGTGAAGAGGAAATTGAAAAGAGAAAAGCATTGTATGTGCTACGTTTATTTGCTAGTTTGGAGACAAACACATCAAAACCCTCTTTTCCTCTTAAGAAGTATTGTTCTACACACAGAATAACTTGATTCTCAGTTCATTTAGAAACACTGTCTTGGAAGATCACAGAGCAAATGTCACATCTTAAGACAGTAAACATCCTGGGATACGAATGTCCTTTATTCTCATGCTCACAATCTTGTCAAAATTTTCTTTCATTAAAAGTAATTATCTCTTTGTAAAAACTGTATGGTTTAGAAGAAGGTTTGCCTTGGACAATCTTTTCAGTATTGTTCCTGTGGCGGTCCTATCCTGGGTCTTGACATTCTTCTCTCCTTATTATGCCGCGTGGATTGAGTTTGATACTGAATGACAATATCAAGCAGTATTTTAAATGTAAATTGATGAAAGGCAATCATCAGATCACTCACTGACTCATACCTCAGTTGTTTTCTTAATCCATGCTGAAGGAAGCTGATTTTTTTTCCTTTCTGCTAACCTCACTATTTCTTTACATGCACTGTGATTTGCGTGATATAGAAAAGTGGCTGTGCCCAATGATCTATAGAATGTTGGACCAAGGGGAATGAGCAGTTTCAGCAGTGGCTTTCGTCTCCCCAGGGAGATGAGTCTGGTAAACCGGCACTCCCTCAACACATTGCTACTGGCTTCTGGGCTCAGTCGGGAAAATTGCACCTGATCACACAGGATTCATTTTGCTGGTCTCCCTCTTTATACACAGAACTGGGTTAAGAAGTGGATATTGCCAGGGCAACCTGTTCTGTGACTGGTAAGAAGAAAGAAAACTCTGCAAAGAAGTTTTCATTGGAAAAATCGGGTGGCGTGGACAGGCTTGTACAGAAAACACCCACTGTTGTCCTTGTAATAATCTATGAACAATGAGGTTTGAAATAGAATATTTTACTTCCTTACATTTGAGTCCATATGTCATATTAATATTCATGAAACTGTTAACTACTCACTTGTTTTAATCAACTATTGAACATCTGATGAGTTACATTAAGATAATGAGGCCTCACAAGAATAGAGACTATGTAGGAACTATGGAGCAGACTGCGTTCTTTCAGAAAAAGGCTGACTAAGTGTCAGTACTAAGATGATTAATGAGTGCAAACCCTGAACATCAATCAATAAACTGTAGCCCTAAGAGCATTTCTGTTAGCACACGATTACCATGTTTCTCCATGCGTCAGGAATGGAGGCCTAAGTACAACATCACTATATATAAAACCATACCCCTGCTTCAAAATCTCCTTTGCTATTCATCCTGCATGAGTTGCATACGGGCTTCCTGTGTGCCAGTCACTATTTACCCAGCTGTCCCACCAGTCATTGCTGCTTCTTTGCCTGTTCTCTCCTCACAGCCATTCTGAGCTCTACAATGCCCTTTAAACACCCCCAGCTCATGCCTGATTTATGCCCTATGAGCTTCTTCTGTTCTTGGAATGCTTGTAGCTATGTTAGCTAACTGACCCACTTCCCATAGTCCTCTGGCCAATTTCCACTTTATCTGAAAGCCAATCCTTGATCTTTGAATATGTATGCATGTACACAATGATGGGCTGAATTCCTGTGTTTCTAAAACTCACATGTTGAAATCCATCAAGGCAATAAGGTTTTGATGAGGTCATGAGAATATCAGTTGAGGTTAATGCCACTACAGGAAGAGGAACTTTTGTTCACCCTAAGATGATGCAGTAAGAATAGCCTTCAACATCCTGCCTTCATTAGAACCCAGTCCTACTGGCACCCACATTTCAAACTTCTAGTCTCCAGAATTGGTAAATAAATGGCTATTGTTCTCTCTGTGTGTCTCTCTGTTTCTCTGTCTCTCTCTGTCTCTGTCTCTCTGTGTGTGTGTGTGTGAGTGTATGTTGTTATTTTTTCCTTGATTGCTGTGGGAACTCCTTCAGCTAATAGCCTTTAAGATAACAGTCCACTTTGGGTGTGGCCTCATGTACTATAACTGCAGACTGAAAACTTGCCCAGACCTCTTGGTTGCTGGATTCAGTTCCAGTCCCAGAACATGCAGAGGAATACAGATTGCTACTCTTTCTGTGAATTTATCCACAGATTAAAAAAAAAAAGAAAGAAAGAAAACCTTTGTTATATTCCATTTCAGGCTATTGTGGAAATCTTTATATTTTGTATGCCAACAAATTGGCATCCACTCATTGTCTGGGGCATGGATCCACATAAGACCTAAAAAATCTAATAAAAAAGAGGGTTTCTAGGCCCACAAAAATAGGAGCCAAATGCAGCTTCTTTTTCAAATAGACTCTGTTTGATGGCTGCAAGCAATGGCGCAGCTTCTTTACAAGTCAGCTTCCTGGTTCATGATGGCATCACAGAATGGATCTGGCTCTTTCACAAGGTCCTATTATGGAGCATTTAAATGGGATTTATGAGTAGAGTCCTACAAGTTATTTAATGGCAATATAGACCCACTGCATCCCTGGAGCTGGAGCAGTGAACATGGCTCACAGAGCAGGTGGTACACATACTTCTGCTGTGTTGGACTGGGTAGAACCAAAAGGCAAAGCAGCCTTAGTCCTAGCCATGCAACTTAGCATTGTAATAGGCACTCCTGGTCAGAAATGATTACAGATATGCAATAAAGACAGATTCAGACATAAAAGACCTCTAAATGAGTCACAGTATGTTTAATAAATGTACACAGGCTTGGAAGAAGGAAGAAAAAGAGTATAGACAGTTACAAAAAATAGTTTTAAAAAATAAAACAAAGCAGGCCAGAGCCAGTGACCTCTGCTGGAGCAGGCCTGAGGCAGTGACCTCCACAGGAGTAGGTACAAGGGAGTGTGTTAAACTATGTACAAGGCAGCATTGTTGTAGTATCCTAAACAACTTAAATGCCCCTCTACTGAGGAATGGATAAGGAAAATGTGGTACATTTACACAATGGAGAACTACATGGCAGAAAAAAATGACATCTGGAGATCTGTGAGCAAATGGCTGGATCTAGAAAACATCATATTGGTTGAGATAACCCAGACCCAGAATGATAAATATTATATGTACTCACTCATAAGTGAGTACAAATGATATTTTTAACCATAAAGCAAAAAAAATCTGCCAGAGAACCTAGACAACAATGAAGACTCTATGAGAGACATATGTGGATCTAAACTATGAGGCAACATTTTAGAGAGTAGAAGGGGAGAGGAAGGAAGTTGAGGAGATAAAACTTTATAACTCAATAAACTCAATAAAAACAAAAAAAGAAAAAATTTTAAAACCTTTAAAGAGACAGTAAAAGTAATTTAAAAGAGTACAGACAGTCATAAATTAAAAGAGTAAAGAAAAATAAGCCACATAAAGATGGAATATACACAGAGTATGAATTATTATATTAATATGTTTTCTTTAAATTTTTTGATTGTCAATGAGCTAAATGTAGAGAGACATTTGATTGTCAAGATAAAGGTATCTTGACTTCAAAATTTTACTCTAAATTTATGTTGCTTTGGAAAAGAGCTTCTGCTTTTGTTTCCACACACAGAACATGAAAACCTGTAGATTCCTTTCTAGCTAATGTAGTTTGATGGAACAAGAAACCCTGAAATATCTCCATGAACCCTTAAAATACTTCACCTAACAAACAGCAGGAAGCAGTTTGCAGAAAACTGCCCCCAAATTCTCAAATGATTGTTTATAAATGTTTCTTTTCATTTTCAAAGAGTTGATTATAAATGGTTAATAGTCACAGTCAAGATCTCTCTTAAAAAACAAGGGGGAATAAGTGGGATGGGATAATAGATAGTTTAGTGTGAGCTTACTCACACTAATAATGATAGTAATACTGAGATTGCTTATGATATATTATTTATAGACAATTTACAATGGTACAGATTCTTGTATATTGATTCAAATTGTGTTTGTTATATTAAATATGCACCTCTTTCTGTTTACAATATTTGTGCACCTATGCAGTGTTATTTTGTCATATTGTATGCATGTATGTTTCTACCCTTACTTAAGATATTTTGTATATTGATGCAAGTTATAGGATATATTTATCACATTACACTATACATTTCTACCTCTGACATTTTGAGGTCATTTTACTCATTTGATTCACTTTTGTTTAAAGATTGTTTAAAATTTTAAAATATGAATACTTAGTATTTAAGCTATATAAGTTTTAAGAATTACAGATCTAATCTACATGGGGAGTAGAAAAAGACAAGATCTCCGGAGTAAACTAGGAGCATAGGGACCTTGGGGAAGGGTTGAAGTGGGGAGAGGAGAGGCAGAGAGGGGAGCAGAGAAGAATGTAGAGCTCAATAAAAAAAAAGAATTACAGGTCAATTTCTTTTTTCTTTTTTGGCTATACACGTAGATTAGATCTATGTATGTCTCTCTTAGGATCCTCATTATTGTCTAGGTTCTCNAGGGGAGGGGAGAGGCAGGGAGGGGAGCAGAGAAAAATGTAGAACTCAACAAAACTCAAAAAATAAAGAAAAAGAAAAAATGAATTATAGGTCAATTGTTATCCATGTTTATCATACTTAGATTAATCAGGTTCTTTAGATGCATAGAGATTGTATTCTGTATAGATAGGTAAACTTCAAAAACGTCAAAGGACTGTAGAATATAGCATTTAAATAACTTAGGATTCTGTTGACATGAGAAACAATTGCTCATGGAAGCACCAATCTGTTCCCGAGAATATGTTGGGCACTGAAGACACTCCACTTGGAACTCGTTTTCTCTTTGCAAAACTGGCCTTTGGGCAAAGAACTGCACCTGTCTCAACCCCTGATGAAATGCATGGTATCCAGACTGAACAAGCAGGATACATGCAAAAAGACTGCCAAGTCTTGCCAAGACAGAATAAGATGGTGTTTCAAATTTTCCTTCTTCTGGAAATGGTCTGACAGTTACCTCAGGCCTTAGCCAAAGTTGGTTACCCCAACATTACAAATGAGACTTTCAGAGATTGCCCAGGTAGTCAGTTGTCTCTGTCATTTCTTGCACATTTTGGAAGTTGCTTGATTACGCTTCCTGTATACTCAAGTACTATTAGTTCCCTTCTCAGGTATTTGATGGGTTGAAGACTAGTTAGTCATAGTTGCTTTCTTCTCATGACTTAGTCAAGCCATTTTAATATAAGACTTAACTCCTTAGGATAGGATAACTATTGAAATATTTATTTAGCATATAATTTCTTGTTTGATGGTGTTCATGATGGTTGCAATTCTAATTTTTATGTATGTTTTTGCCTCTTCTTTTCTCTGGACAATACTTGAGATTTTTTCTTATTCTATATAGTTTTGTATTAGGCTTAGAACTATCTTATTTAGACAAAAGGGGGAGATGCTGTGGAAACTCCTTCAGCCAATAACCTTTAAGATACCAGCCCACTTTGGGCATGGTCTCATGTACTATAAATGCTGATGGAAATCATGCTCAGACCTCTTGGCTGCTGGATTCGGTTCCAGACCCCAACACATGCAGAGGACCACAGATCACTACTCTTTCTGTGAGTTTATCCCCTGAAAAATAAAACTTTATTGTACTCCATTTGAGCTATTGTGGAACTTTTTTGTATGTCAACACTTGATTGTTTTCTGTATCCATTTTACATTTCTTTAGGTTTCTCCTTACCATTATCCCTACAATATATACTAGGGTTCAGTTGCTTATTATTGTTAAATTCTTACTGTGTCTTCTCTCTCTGTGGAGTGTAAGCTCCAAGAGAGGAAGGCTGCTTCCTGTTCATTCATATACATGGAACAGTAATGCCTGCCATTAATCAGTTGCTCGATAAATGCATGCTAAGTGAAGGAATCACTGATAAATTAGCTCCCCTGCTGAGCACAGGGCTGAGCGCACATTAAGAATCAATTTCATGGTCAATTGTGTCAACACTTCACGGTGCTTATACAATGCTATTCAAAGCTCCCAATTGGCTATAAGAAATACACATTTCTCACAGGAGCAAAACTGCATGCTTTCAAGAGGGTCCTTGTGGCCTCATGGACTTAATGGATGCTGCTCTTTCAGTTCTTGGACAAGCAGACACAAGCACACAGAGGCATACATACAGAAACACTGGATCAGGAGGACTGTGATCTCTGTAATGGAGTGTCACCAGCTATGCAACAATTCTGAACTTCAGAGTGTTCATTATATGTATCAGGAGAAGGAGGAGTTAGCTAGTCTCAGTGGGTGGTCCATAAAGAAGTAGTCTCAAACTACAGCCTGCTCAAGTTGTTTCTGCTGAGAAGTTGATGAGTTCAGGACAAACAAGCACAGGACTCCATCAAACGTAGATTGTAATGAATGGCACTGAAGCATTAGGTCACAACTAAGTTTAACCTAAACCTTGGATTATGGGCTATGGAGTCAGCCATTCTTAATAGAAACTGAATTTGAAAAGTAGGAATGTTATAAGTAATAAAACCAAGAAGAAGTGAGAATCCCAGAACTGTCATTACAAGTAAGAACAAAAGAAGCATTCTTTCTTCAGGTGTATCCTTCACACCTCTTATTGTTTTGCTGAGAAAATGGTCTATGTGATTCAACTCTTAGTTTTGGTGAAGAGAAACATCTGGTTATGGAATAAGAGGCCAGTGATCACATTTCCAACCGTTCTTCTTTCATAATATCTTTCTTAAATGGACTATTGAATGAGTTCAGGGCTTCAGGGAAAACAAAGGGCACCATTGAGCATGAGGCAAGTTGGATAGGCTAACACATTTATAAACTGAATAACAAATATGTCACCTATCATTTGGAATTTGCCTGGACGTTTCATTGATTGGTTAATTGAACATATTATCTTTGTCTACTTTCTATTCCTATGATAAAACACCATGACTAAAAGCAACATGGAGATGAAAGGGTTTATTTCACCTTACAATTTATAGTCCATCATGAAGGGAAGTCAGGGTAGGAACTCAAGGCAGGAACCTGGAGGCAGAGACTGAAGCGTAAGCCATGGATGAATGTTACTTACTGGCTTGCTGTCTATTGCTTGATCATCCTGCTTTCTTGATTATATCCTAGAACCACTGTCTCAAAAGTGGCACCACCCACAGTGGACTGGGCAATCCCACATCAATCAGACAGTCAAGAAAATAACCCCACGAATTTGCCCACAGGCCAAGCTGAATTGATGTTTCTTCTTCAAAGATGAATTCAGTTTGCACAGAGTTGACAAAAAAATATTAACTAGCACATCATGTCATAGACATAACCCAAGAGGTTATCAGTTCTATCCCAGGATGACCTTTTGCTATATGGTTAAAAATGACTGCTCTCTTGAACACAGATTCTTCAGATAAAATTCAAGCTGTGATTTTATTATGCTAAAGAGTAAAAACAGATATTGGGTAAAAGATCTGGGATGGGGTTTTTTTGAATTTTGTAGGAGAACTTTTTTATATCATTCTGTTTAGAGTAATTATTCACCATGCACTGAGCTTCATTGAGTGATCATAAAGTGTGGGGCACTGAAATGTAAAAACTGATAAGCATATCAGTACTATGAATGATCTACTGAGAGCACTGTCATGAATTCTCAATAAAACACTAGCAATATGAGTCAGATGAAAATGCATTTGCATTCAAGTGATTTATTTATTTATTGTTTTTGTTGAGCTATATATTTTTCTCCACTTCCCTCCCTTCCTCCCCCCTCTGCTTTTACCCTCTCCCATGATCCTCATGCTCCAAGTTTACTCAGGAGACCTTGTCTTTTTCTATTTTCCATGTAGATTAGATCCATGTATGTCTCCCTTAGGGTCCTCTTTGTTTTCTAGGTTCTCTGGGGCTGTGAATTAAAGGCTGCTTTTTGTTGTTTTTGTTCTATGTCTAAAAGTCACTTATGAGTGAGTACGTATGACATTTGTATTTCTGGGTCTGGGTTACCTCACTCAATATGATGTTTTCTAGATCCATCCATTTGCCTGAAAAATTTTTAATGTATTTTTCCACTGTGTAGTATTAACATTGTGTAAATGTACTGCATCTTTGTTATCCATTCTTCAGGTGAGACTCATTTAGGTTGTTTTCAGGTTCTGGCTATTGCAAATAATACTGCTATAAACATAGTTGAGCACATGTCCTTGGGGTATTATTGAGCATCCTTTGAGTATATACCCAAAAGTGGTATTGTTGGATTTTGAAGTAGGTTGTTTCCCAATTTTCTGAGAAATTACCATAATGATTTCCAAAGCAGCTGAACCATTTTGCATTCACACCAGCAATGGAAGAGTGTTCCTTATACCCCACATCCTCTCCAGCAAAAGCTGTCATTAGTGTTTCTGAACTTGGCCATTCTTACAGGTATAGGATGGAATTTCAGAGTTGTTTTGAATTTCATTTCTCTGATGGCTAATGATGTTGAGCATTTCCTTAAGTATCTTGCAGACTCTTTAAGTTTGTTTGTTGAGAGTTCTCTGTTTATGTGTATACCACATTTTTAAAGTTGGATTATTTCTTCTTTTGATCATGAGTTTCTTGAGTTCCTTATACATTTTGGAGATCAGCCCTTTGTCTGATATGGGGTTGGTGAAGATTTGTTCCCATTATTTAGGCTGCTGTTTTGTATTATTGACCATGTCCTTGGCTTTACAAAAGCTTCTCAGATTCAGGAGGTCCCATTTATTAATTTTTGCTCTCAGTCTGTGCCAATTCATTCAAATGTACTTTCCACTTTCTGTTCTATGAGGATTAGTGTGGCTGGTTTTAGGTTGAAGTCTTTGATCCATTTGGACTTGAGTTTTGTGCATGGTGATAGATATGGACCTATTTCCATTCTTCCAAATGTTGATATCCAGTTACGCCAACACCATTTGTTGAATATGTTTTCATTTTTCCATTTTATGCTTTCTGTTTCTTTGTAAAAATCAGGTGTTCATAGGTGTATGGATTGTTATCAGGGTCTTCAATTCAGTTCTATAGGTCCTCCTGTCTGTTTTTATGCCAATACCAAGCTGTTTTCATTACTGTAGCTCTGTAGTAGAGTTTGAAGTCAGAGATTATGATTACCTCCAAAAGTTCCTTTATTATACAGGATTGTTTTGGTTATCTTGGGTTTGTTGCTTTTCCATATGAAGTTGAGTATTATTCTTTCAATACTGAGAAGTATTTTTCTGGGATTTTGATGGAAAATGTATTGAACCTGTAGATTGTTCTTGGTAAGATTGCCATTTTTATTATATTAATTCTATCTATTCAAGATCATGGGAAATCTTTCTATTTCCTGGTGTCTTTTTCAATTTCTTTATGCAAAGATTTACAGTTTTTGCCTTACAGATATTCCACTTGTTTATTTAGAGTTACTCTAAGATATTTTATGTTATTTATGGCTATTGTAAAGGGGAATGTTTCTCTGATTTTATTCTCAACCCATTTATCATCTTTATAATGGAGGGATACTGATTTTTTTTAGTTAATCTTGTATACTGATACAATAATGAAAGTGGTTATGAGTTGTGATTATGAAGGTGATTAGCAGTTCCTTGATAAAATTTTTGGTGTCACTTATGTAAACTATCATATCACAGACAAATAGTGAGAGTTTGACTTCTTTGCCAATTTGTTTCCCTTTGATCTCCCATCATTGTCTTATCGCTTTAACTAGATCCTCAAGTATAATATTGAATATATATGAGGAGAGTGAACAACCTGTCTTGTGTCTGATTTCAATGGAATCACTTTGAGTTTCTCTCTACTTAGTTTGATGTTGGCTGTTGGTTTACTGTATATTGCCTTTATTATGTTTAGATATGCTCCTGTGTCCCTGCTCTCTCCAAGATCTTTAAAATTTAGGGGCATTGCATTTTGTTGAGGGCTTTTTTCAGCTCCTAATGAGATGATCATATAGTTTGTTTTTCAGTTTGCTTATATGGTGGATTACATTTACAGATTTTCATATGTTGAACTATCTCAGCATCTCTGGGATGAAACCTACTTGGCCGTGGTGGATGATTTTTCTGATTTGTTCTTGGATTTGATTTTCCAGTAATGTTTTTGAGTATTTTTTGCATCAATGTTCATGAATATGATTGGTCTGTAATTCTCTTCCTTGGAAATGTCTTTCTGTGGTTCAGGTATCAGGGTAATTGTAGCCTCATAAAAAGAATTTGGCAATATTCCTTCTGTTTTTATTGTGTGGAACAATTTGAGGAGTATTGGTATTAGTTCTTCGATGAAAATCTTGTAGAATCCTGCACTGAAATCATCTGGTCCTTGGCTTTTTTTTTTCTTAACTATGAGACTTTTGATGATTGTTTCTATTTCTCTAGTGGTGATAGGTCTATTTCACTTGCTTATATGGTCTTAATTTAATTTTAGTAAGTGATATTTGTCCAGAAAATTGTGCATTTCCTTTAAGTTTTCCAATTTCATGAAGTACACTTTTTCAAAGTATGACCTGAATATTCTCTGGATTTCCTCCATATCTGTTGTTATGCCCCCCCTTTTAATTTCTGATTTTGTTAACTTGAATATTTTCTTTCTGCCTTTTGTTTATTTTGGATAAAGGTTTGTCTATTTTGTTGATTTTCTCAAAGAACCAACTCTTTGTCACATTGATTCTTTGTATTGTTTTCTTTATTTCTATGTTGTTGATTTCATCTCTCTATTTGATTATTTCCTGCCGCCTCGTCCTCCTGGGTGAGTTTGCTTCTTATTGGTCTAGAGTTACCAAATGTTCTGTTAACTCATTAGTGATGAAGGATTCTGTATGCTGTGAATATCATTGGTTAATTAAGAAACTGCCTTGGGCCTGTGCAGAGCAGAGTAGAGGTAGGCAGGGAAAACTAAACTGAATGCTGGGGGAAAGAAGGTGGAGTCAGGAGATGCCATGTAGCCACCCTTAGAAACAGACTTTCTGGAAACTTACTGGTAAACCACAGCCACATGGCAATACACAGATTAATAGAAATGGGTTAAATCAAGATATAAGAGCTGGCCAATAAGAAGCTAGAGCTAGTGAGCCATGTGATGATTTAATTAATACAGTTTCTGTGTGGTTATTTTAGGAGGCTATGTGGCCAGGAAACAAACAGGCAGCTTCTTACTGCAAGTTGGCCCTCCTACGTGATGACTCCATCCACATTAAATCTAAGAAAGCTTGGGAAGGAATTCTAGACACAAGGAACAGAGTTAAGCATGGATTACTTCTGTGGCTCCTTTAATAAAGGTTTTCCTGATTCAGCGGTAGCAAAAACAAAACAAAACAAAAGCAAAAAACACATAGTTTTGAAAAGGCAGCTTCCTGGGCCAAAAGACTATGGAGCATTTAAATGGGTTCTGTGAGCAGAGTGCTACAACTTGCTTAATAACAATATAGACCTGCTGTGTGCCTAGAAATGGGTCAATGTACATGACTTGCAGAGGCAGCAAACATGCATCTGCCATGTTGGACTGGACAGAGCAAGCAAGCAGGGTCATGTTGGCCTTAGTCATGCCTGCTTAGCAATTTTTTTTAAAAAAAGCACTTCTTGTCAGAAAATTATTACAGATACACAACAAGACAGATTCAGATATAAAAGACCTCTAAATGAGGTGGTGTGTTTAATAAAGTGTATGTAGGCTTGGGAGAGAGAAGAAAAAGAGTAAAGAGACAGTAATTGTAACAGACAGTCATAGATTAAATGAGTAAAGATAATAAAATAAATATTAAACTTGTAGAAAAAGTAACAGAGTAAGAAAAATAAACCATGTAAAAATGCGATATACACAGAGAGTCTGGACTGTATATATTATTGTGTTTTCATTGAAGTTTTTTACTGCAGAGAGACATTTGATTCTGGGGACTGATAAGATAAACCAATATATGTTTTAAAGGTTTCTTGACTTCAAAAATTTGAGTCTAAGGTTATGTTGCTTTGGAAAAGAGATTCTTCTTTTGTTTCCACAGAAGATGAGAACCTGTGGAATCCTTCCAGGCTAATGTGCTTTGATGGACCACGACCCCCTGAAAGGTCACCATGAACATCCCCCAAAATAACTTTGCTCAATAAAAAGCAGGAAGCGCTTTGAAGAAAGCTATGCCTAAATTCCCAAGTGTTGTTTATAAATATTTGTTTACATTTAAAGGGAAATATGTTATAGATATGGATAATTTGCATTTGTGTGGATCTTGGTTTATTGATACAAATTTTGTTATACTGTGTGTATCTATTTCTGATCTTGATTAAGGTATTGTATTTGTCTAGCTCATTTAAAAGTATAATGCATAACTAAGAAATATAAGTTAATAGATAATCATCATATTATCAGTTCGAACATCAGTACAATGTTAAATTTTCTAGATGTACAGAGATACATTTCAGATGGATAGTTATTCTTCAAACCTCTCAAAGACTACAGAATATGCATTTAAAATGTTTTAAGAATGTAGGACTTTTTACGACAATGAGACACTGCTCCTGGCAGCACCAATCTACTTCAAGAGGATAATGGGGGATTCCCCTCTGTAATCTGTGAATACATTGGTTAATAAAGAAACTCTCTTGGGCCTGTGCAGAGCAGAATAGAGGTAGGCAGGGAAAACTATACTGTATGCTGGGAGAAAGAATACAGATTCAGAAGACACCACCAGGAACAGATGTGCCAAAAACTTGTTGGTAAGCCACAGCCGCATGATGATATACAGATTAATAGAAATGGGTTAAATTTAGATGTAAGAGTTAGCCAATAAGAAGCTAGAGCTAATGGGCCAAGCAGTGATTTAATTAATACAGATTCTGTGTGGTTATTTCAGTGCTGAGCACCTGGGAANTGATATACAGATTAATAGAAATGGGTTAAATTTAGATGTAAGAGTTAGCCAATAAGAAGCTAGAGCTAATGGGCCAAGCAGTGATTTAATTAATACAGATTCTGTGTGGTTATTTCAGTGCTGAGCACCTGGGAACAAACAAGTGGCTCTGATATCACACTAGTGTGGGATTTTTCCAGCTTCTTTATGGAGGCATTTAGTGCTATGAACTTTCCTATTAACACTGACTTCATTGTGTCCCATAAATTTGGGTGTATTGTGTGGTCATTTTTGTTGAATTTTAGGAAGTCTAATTTCTTTCCTTTATTTTTTCTTCACTCATTGGTGAGTCAGGTGAGCACTGTTTAATTTCCATGTGTTTGTGGACTTTCTGAAATTAATGTTGCTGTTAAATTCTAATTTTAAGCCATGGTGATAAATCAGATACATGTGGTTATTCCAATTGTTTTGTATCTGTTGAGGTTTGAGGTTTGCTTTATTAGCTAGTTTGTAGTCAATTTTTGAGAAGGTTCCATGAGGTGCTGAGAAGAAGGTACATTTTTTATGTTTAGATGGAATTTTCTATAGATGTCTTTTAAGTTCATTTGAGTCATAACATCTGCTAGTTCATTTATTTCTCTGTTAATTTCCTGTCTGACAGATTTGTCCAGTGGTAAGAGTGGGATGTTGAAGTCTTTCACTAGTGGTGTACGGGGCTTAATGTGTGATTTAAGCTTAGTAGTTTTTCCTTTACGTATGAAGGTGTCCTTGTATTTGGGACATAGATATTCAGTATTCAGAGTTCCTCTTGATGGATTTTTTCCTGTGACAAATATGAAAGGTCCTTCTTGTCTTCTTTTGATTGATTTTAGTTTGAAGTCTATTTTCTTAGATATTAGGATCACTACACCAGATTGTTTCTTGGGTCTGTTTGAATGGAAAATTTTTCCCAACCATTTACTCTGAGGTGTTGTCTGTCTTTGAGGTTGAGGTATGTTTCTTGTATGCAGCAGAAGGATGGATTCTGTATTCATATTCAGTCTGTTAGCCTGTGACTTTTTATTGGTGACTTGAGTCCATTTAAGGATATTAATGACCAGTCATTGTTATTTCCTATTATGTTAGTCTTTGTTGTTGATAATGTTATCGTGTGTTTTTCTCTACTTTGAGATTTGCTGCTGTGAGATCATCTATTGTCTCTGTGTTTTTGTGGATGTGGCTTACTTCTTCAGGTTGGAGTTTTCCTTCTATCACTTTGTGTAGCGTTGGGTTTGTGGCTAGGTATTGGTTAAATCTGGTCCTGTCATGGAATGTCTCCTTTTCTCCATCTATATTGATTGAAAGTTTTACTGGATGTAGTGGTCTGGACTAGCATCCTAAAAGTCACTCTGCAATCCTGGAGGTTTTGGGGGCCTGATCCCATGGAGGTCATTAGCTTGGGCCTGCTCCTGAAGAGGTCACTCACTAGGGCCTATTCCTATGGAGGTCTCTGACGTGAGCCTGTCCTATGGAGGTTGTTCAATCATATCTGATCTCATGGAGTTCACTGGCTTGGGCCTGCTCCCATGGAGAGTGCTCACTTGTGCCTGTTCCTGCAGAGGTCATTGGCTCTGGCCTGGTCTCACGGAAGTTGCTGGCTTGGGGCTGGTCCTGTTGAGGTTGCTGGCTTGGACTCAGTCCTGCAGAAGTTCTCAAGTGATATTTCAAAGCATAAAACATTAATTGCTGCACACCTAGTACAGTGACTTCACTGTCTCCATCAAGTCTTTTAATCTTATCATGCCTCAGTTTACCTATGTGTGAAACAGGGACTAATGATCAATATTATTTAATTCATACTTTCTGGAACTGAAGTGCAAGGCAAATGGGATAACAAAATGTTTCTCAGATTTGTAAGAACAGAGCCCATTTTGACTATGCACTAAGTTCACTAAGGAGTAGACATTAGCACAATAAAAGATGCAACCATAGCCCTCATCAGCTTCCAAAAAATAAAACAAAAAACAAACAAACAAACAAAAAACCAAATGACTGGAACAATTGTGACAACAGTGGTGAGGAGCTGAGGAAGCCTTGAGTGAATGTACAAAGAGCAGATGAAATCCTGAATGAGGGTCTGTTATTGAGAAGGACCAATATGTAGGAACGATGGGAACTGGCAAAGTCTTCCTCTGGTCCAAGAATGAGTGTTTATGAATCACTGTCCAGTGTGTACAAAAGCTAACTGCTGGAGTAGTCTCCTCCTGGATGACTGCAACCTGTGAATGCTCAGTACAAAGACCACCCACTGAGACTAGCTAATCTCTTCTCCTCCTGACATAAGCAGTGAACACATTGAGGCTCAGGGTTGTGCCATTCCATGAGAGAGATCACATCCCACCCAAGCCCAGCTTTTCTGTGTGTATGCCTTTGTGCCTGTCCTTTCTTCATTCCTTCCTCTTCCTAGTCAGGTTTCCAGGACTAAGCCATGCCTGACGAAGCAGACTCACGCTGGTGAGTTTTAAGAATGCCATTGCTTGAAATGGACCCAAGCACCACATGAGGCATTGAACTGACTAACTTTGTAGATTCTGTAAATTGATTATTTTTCAGCTGTTGTTTATATTTTATATCCTCTTCAGATTGGGGTTTCAATTTTGTTTTTCCTAAGAATGAATAAAATGTAACAACCAACATAACGTGGAATCTTTGTCCAAATGCTCTAAGACTATGGAGCAAAGTGTTAGGATATGCACTCAGACCTAGAACTGGGAACCACTTCTTTCCTGTTAACCTGTACCAAATTCACTTAAAACTGACAGTTTTCTTCTCATGTAAATACCCAAATATGAAGTTTTGTTTTCCTTTGCCTCACAGACCTAGAATCAAATGTCTACTCTCACCAATTTCCATGTATGTTTGCTCACATCCAGGCAATGGCAGCTTGGTCTATCAACTTATCCAGCAAAGAAATAAACCTAACTTATCACGAACTCTGAAATTTCTTTCAACATAGAGCATGCAATCGTATCAACATAGAGCATAAAATCACATCAGGGTTCTTGGGCACTAATCATGATTAGACATGAAAAGGGCCCTGATTCTAAAAATAAGAAAGTCTATGGCTTTATTTATTTAAATTTGTATACCCATGGAAATAATTCACACACATGCATGGATGCACATGGATGCATGCTCACTCACATGATGCACTCCAGTCCTGTGGTCCTACTTGGTGGTATAAGGCAGTTCTTTCCTCCCATAAATTCAATACACAGAATTGAAAATTAGTGAACTTAACATTTTCAGAAAAAGTTATGCTTAAGACAAAAGTAAATAATCTGAATTAAATTAGTCTATCCATCTGGTATTACATCAGAAAGGGGAGCCAAGGAATGAAGCTAGAAGGTTAAGGATGAGGGGAAACCAATACCATGGGATGCTTGGTTCAGCTGGAAGATGTTTAATTCAGCTGGAGAAATAGCCTTCTTGAATTTGATTCAGCTGGATAAATTCTCTGATCTCAACTTAGACGTTTACTACAATTTATTTTCCTTAAGCAGCTCTTGTCAAAAGCAATTCTAGACTTCTGTGTTAACTCCGTTCACTTCTTCTCCTTAACTGCACTGCACCAGGCCCCTGGCAGCCCCTGCACCACTGGCTTCAGGAGGTCGGCTATGCCTGCTATCTCCTTGGATGTTAGCAGATTTGAAGGTTGTTGAGAATGGCCTCTTCTCTCACAATCGGCACTCAGAAAAGCCAGGAGCTGAAAAGGCTGTGCTTTGGATGCTAATCAAAGGAATGGGTTCATAGTTGTATCTCTGGCCTTGGATAAGAACATGACCTCCAAATTTCCCCTATCTTCCAGGAGGCCTTCTGGTGAGGAACAAAGGCATACCATGGTCTCTTCCCATAAGAGTTACACCAGATGGACCTGTCAATCAACTAGACAAGAAACTTCCCTCAGAAAAATGCTTCTTGTGACTTTAAGAGGCAGTACAAAGCCTACCTAAAAATGTGAGTTGGCACCAGGGTCTCTTCTGGCCATTGCCACTTTATCCCCTGAGAACATTTCCTCCCCAGTGGTCACCCTGGCCATCATCCACTCTCACTCCATCATGGAACACCCCTTTATAGTAAACTCTGTCTTCTGCACTGTGCTCTGTGTATCTCCTTTGGCTTTCCTGGATGTAATGTGGAGGACTAAGAGCCTAGGTGAGGACTGAATGGGTTCCCAATGACAGTAAGACCATAGAACTGGTTAAAAGGTTTCTGTTCCTTCCAGAAAATAACTGTAGGAATCGCTAGTGACTGACATTCCAACTCCCTTCCCTAGTGTGTGATGATGCATGTTGAGACTGTGGTGTGCAGAAATACACAGAGGAGTGCCTCCAACTATTTCCAAAGAGTGAACAGACAACCTGAAGGGAAATATAAAAGCTTCAGCCACTGAGAAATGGAGTTATTTCTGAGTTAATCCATACTGATGGATTCAGTACTCTTGTTGTCAGTGTGGCATGACCAAGCAAATCAATTATATAGTAAATGCACTACCATCACTACTAATGTGTGATTACAGTCAGACTCTTTGCCAAACCCAAATATCCCAGGATTTGATTTCCTTGGAAATTTACAAAGAAACAAAGACTGATGAATGAATCAAATATCAGTTTATGATTTGTTTTATTCTGTTATTTATTATAATATTTGAATTAAGCTATGCTTATTTAAATTTTTATTGATGTCCTAATGCTAGCACAAGCCTATAACTCAGCACTTGAGAGGCAAAAGCAGGCAACTAGAGATCTGTGAGTTCAAGACAATCCTCGTCTCAAAATTAATTCATTAATTAAAAAGCAGTTACTGAATAACTTCTGGATAGAAATTATCCTTTCAAGCTGCTCTTTCAGATAGAAAATTCCATCTGTCAGTGTAAGTTTTACCTTAACTTGATACTTTAATTTGGTTTGACTCATGGACTTTTCAGCCAAGAATGCTAGATTAGTCTGGCAAAGCTGTTCTTCCCCATAAGGAGGGCTGAGTGATCTGTCTACGTTCTAAAATCACAGACCAGTAGATCCTCAGGCCCCACTGGCTCAAGACGGCTACTATACACTTAAAAAGAATCTATTGAGAATCATTGTAATGCATATGCACGTACATGGCATCCTCAAAGACTATTCACTGGGGGACTAGAGAGACGGCTCAGCAGTTAATAATGCTCACTGTTGTTGCAAAGGTCGCAGCACCCATGTCAAGTGGTACCACCATGCCTGTACCTCCCAGAGTTCAGTAGATCTGATGCCCTCTTCTGGCTCTCCCAGGACACCTGCAGGAATGTGCACACAAATTCACACAAGCACACATTCATATACATACATAAAAATAAATGAATACTTTTAATATTGAGACTCCAAAAAACTTTTGCTAACATAGCTTATAGCCATCTATTAAAAGAGTATTTAAAGGTATTTGTTAAATAATTTTAAACAGCAGAAACAAATGCAATTAATGTAAGCCCCAGACTTTTGTTTCAAACACTGTATTTTCCGAATGCAAAACACTTTTTCTGAGAAGAACGGCATGGCACTGCTTTATATTTCCATAAATCTCCTTAATGCTTGGCTTACAAGAGCACAGCTGGACTCTCTTATCTGATTCTGCATTCAATTCATGACAATATCCCATGTCTCAAATCTTCTGGAAACCCCCACCTAATGTTTTGAAAGTGTAAGAGCAAAGACGATAAGTAAAAGCTGTCCTTATCACTATGGAAATAGTTTTGAGTCTGTGTACTTCCTGCAGGGGTCTTCAGGTTTCCTGGGGTTTCTTTTTCTCCCCTGAGATGCTGTGAGGCCAGAAAAACTATGATAGAGTTCACTACTTGTCCATTCTCCAAACAGCTAATATATACCACCAACGACCCCTCCTCCACCCTATGTAAAGTACTAAGTAGGATGAGAGCAGCAACAGGGAGTGTTCCCCAAAAACAGAGGAAGGGAAAATTTGCAGTAAGGAGTGACCACAGAGACTTGCCAGAATTCCAGCCTTCTTTTATGATAAATATGCACTCATTCATCTATTGTATACATGCATGTATGTGTTTCTGCCTGTGGAAGACAAAGGGTGATGTCCAGTGATGTTCTCAACCACACTCCACGTTAGTTTTCGAGACCGAGACTCCATTGAGCCCAGAGTTCACTAATTTGGCTCACATGGCTGTCCAGTAAACTCCAAGGGTCACCTCTGCTTCCCCAGCTCTTGAGTTAGAGTTACCTGAGAATGTGTCTAGCTTCCAGGTGGGTGTGAGAGTTCTGGACTCTGACTTTCATGCTTCCGTGGCAATCATTTTACTAGGTAGGCCACCTCCCCAGTCCCAAACTTTACAGTTGCTTACTTCCTAGGGATGGACATTCACACTGTTGTCAATTCATCATTATCTATAAATGATATTCCAATAGGTAGCCCTGTTTTTGTGTCCTTAGTCGTTGGGATGATAATGGCTCTATGTTAAGATGTTTACATGGAGTCTCTGGGAGTCTCTAAGTGCGTGGTTATCCATTTGGGTAGTCTCTAACCTTTCAGCTCCAGTTTGTAATTCCACAAACAGAGCATGGGAAGGAAGGTCATTCTCCTGCTTGCCATGAGCAGACATTGCTTTTGCTTTAGTGTGCACTTCCAACCCTAGCAGTGATGACTTTGATAAATACTTATCTCTAGTGACTGCTGCCTGAGCCTGTGCCCATGAACTCTCTGAGCATACGCACATTGCCTCTTTCCTAGTCTGTGACATGCAGTAGAGCAGGCTTTTACCCAAGGAGGCAGAGTAAAATAAAATAAACCCAGAAGCGCCTTTTGGTTTATTTCATTCCAAGAATCACATTGCATTCTGCATCCTTAAAGAACAGTAGCTCTGCCTCAATTGATGGTCCACATCCTTCGCCTCCAAGACAGAAATCTGGTCTTTGAGGGTATCCTGAGCATGCTGCTGAATCAAGTGCAGCTGAGATAAAAGCTGCCAGAACCTCCCCCGCCCCCATGCACATTTGACTGTGGGATGCATAGCTATGCAGTGAGGGACCGCTGCCTGCAGTCAATTATGCTGCTGCGAGGCTAATGGAATTGCTTCAAGACCCTACAAATTACCAGATGTCGACAGCCCAGTCAAATGTGTTTTCCTCTTCCTGTAACCTGAGGGGAAATTTTAAAGCTGGGGAAGAGGCTAGTGTCTCTCAGAAAGTGTGAAGATAGCACTGTTCTAACTCAGATGATTTAAACGCACGGGACAAACTAAGCTCACCCAGAAACACACACATGCACACATACACACACACATGCGAGCATGCACACACACACACACACACACACACACGTTGGATGACACACTCTAAGCATTAATTAGGTAAAAACCTGGGTACATACATATTTTCAAGTTTTTCTTTTTATAAAGTCAGGCTCAAATTTGCAATAAAACTCAGGCACAACAATACGGGCTATTTGGAAAATGTTGTTACAATCACGTAACATGAACTTTATCATATTTGATGGCAGAACCTAGGAATGAAGCGTGGAAGTTGGCAGTTCAGTGCACAGGCCAGGATCCACCACACTGCCCGTCATAAGCCTTGAGTTTCGCCAAGGGCTCACGGACCACACTGCTGCTCATTCGCCTTGCGCTTGAGCCATGTGCATCACTCCTGCCTTTCTCAGGCGGTCCTTAGCATTCACAGAACTGGTAGGCTGACTCCATGGTTTGCATACGTGAGCAGTTTCTGATGTGTTCAGGATCCCATCGCTACTTCCACAGCACACTTAGTTACAAGTCCACAGATGCAAACCATCGCCAGCCTTCAGCAATGCCTTAAGTCTCCCTTAACTTCTGTTTCCTTCAAGTCTGATGTTTTCTCTCCTCCATGTTAGATGTCAGTGTTTAGTCAATTGCCTTCTCTCTAGACTTTCTGAAAAGTCTACTAGGTTTCAAATACCACAAAATACAATTTCTTTGAAGAATGGCATCCCAAACTAACGAGATGATAGTATGTGTTTACCTTGTCCTTCTTAAATACTTGGAGTTGAATGTTCCTGCTCAAAAGATCATGTCTTTTCAGAAATTCTCAAGTCTGGGATGACTCCACAGTCAAGTTCCTTATTCACAATATATAAGAGTATTTTTGTATCACAGATAACGATTAGCAGAGTGTTCAAAACCGAACACTTTCCTTTTGAAGCAGAAATGAGGGAGGAAACAAGAATTTTTTGTGGCCTTCATGAGTTCTTGTTTTGTTCTAAGTACAGATAGCAATCTGACTTTTCCCAGATTCCCATCTCAAAGATAGATTATGTGAATCTGTAACATAAAAACACTGGGAGGTTAGAGTACTTGCCTAAGCTGGAGAACTTGTTCCTAGACAATAAATTAACTTCATTAAGAAAAGAAATGAAAAGGAAATAAATGAAAGAATTAAATATAACCTCAAGCTGGGAAAAATCATTTTGAGGTCCCAAATGTTTATTTGATAATATCATTCCAAA
Organism: Bramus lutescens; assembly: GCA_001685075.1. Lineage (NCBI taxonomy): Eukaryota > Metazoa > Chordata > Mammalia > Rodentia > Cricetidae > Bramus > Bramus lutescens. The sequence continues at coordinate 221,430 of LOEQ01004704.1, read as the reverse complement.
AATAACGGAACAAAAAATCATCACATTCTTTTTCCCTTTGATTCTTTCAGTTCAGAGAAACCAAATGTAGAAAGACTGTCTGCCCCCTGCCAGATTGCCATCTTTGTTTAACAGTTAAGGTTTGTATAATGGAAAGGAACTATCAAATTATCAAAACATCTTTTAGTGGCTGGAGTTCTGAATTTCAGTTGTTTTCAAGTGTGTATCCTGAAAGCAGCCATGACTTGCAAAGTCCCCTCTGCTTTTTGAGTGTCTCACACTGGAGTTCTGTGGCTGATGGAAAGCAGAATGGCCCTGTAGGGAAGGGTGTGCACCTGCCCTTCCTACACACTTCATTGTGACACTGATTTGCAACTAGAGCATGCCTTTTCTAGGACCATTTTCCACAGAGAAGTATTTATAAGTTGTTAAGGTTGTGTCTTCAAGTCAATCATGGTTGGAGCCAAAGTCATGAAGACCACTCAGTTAGCCCTGACTCTGTGCTCCAAGCTCATCAGACCCTCTAACCACATTTACTAATTCCTTCTCTCTAACAATGCTTTGATGGAACTACTACTACTACTATCATCACCTTTCAAACAAAGAAACCGTGGGGCTGGAGAGATGGCTTGGTGGGTAAAGGTGCTTGTCGCAAGCCTGAAGACCCACGTTCGAACCCCAAGACTGATATGGTGGAAGAAGAAAATCGATCTCAGCAAGTTATTCTCTGCCTTCCACCCATTCATCATAACATGCACACACACACACACACACACA
>LOEQ01004704.1:199873-220600 GCA_001685075.1 Bramus lutescens | reverse complement strand
AAAGAAAGAAAGAAAGAAAGAAAGAAAGAAAGAAAGAAAGAAAGAGAAAACAGAGGACAGCTTAAATAATTTTAACTATCATTTTAAAAAGTATTTAAGAAGATACTACATTTATAAAGAGATAGAAACAAAAAACAAAATATTGAGGACTTAACAGAAATGAGAAAAGAGAGTTTGTTTGACATTTAAAGTATGATTTGTGGTGTAGATGATGCTATCTTTGATTATCAGATGGAGATAATTGTACATCATTATTATTAAGAAGGTAAACTTCCTGGATGCAATCAAGAACGAACTCATGAACTGATGCTTCGGGGCTATTAAGGTCTATCCCACAATCATTCAGTCCTTGGTACAAGAATCCATGGCGAATCCTTGACTGAATTTTGTCATGATATCAACAATAGTAAGTGATGTTTGCCGGTTCACCACTGACTTTATACCTCTGCCAAGTCCTTTAACCCTTTAGATAATACTAATGACTTAGAGATACTGTTATTCATCATTGTCATTTTTGTTTAAAAAGTCTGATTATCCCATTTTTTGCCTCTGAAAGCTCCTGCAAGTTGCTCCTTATGAATGACACATCTTGAGATGAAGAGAACATATAGACAAAGAAAAATCAAAGAATGGGTACAATATTGTAACTTAAGGCCCTCCAAAGAAGAGAGTCTAGGAACTTCCATGTGAACAACAACAAAATCAGTGAATAAGGCAAACACAGAAAGAAAAAATACACAATTATTTTGTCACTAATATGTGAGGAATTTTCCAAGAGGAAATTATTTTCAATTTTTCATTCTGTTTATATGAATGAAGGAGAAATAGAGAGATATTCAATGACCTGCGACATCAAAATTTATCCTGAGGAGACAGTTTTGTTGGGAGGTTTCATGAAACTGTGTGTGATGGTGATTATGCATGAAACAGACAGAAGGCGGGTCTTAGGAAGGAGTGGGTGCTCATCCTTCAGAAGAGCAGAGTCTAAAAATCTAACCATGCTATTGGTGTCAGAGACGGAGAGAATGTGTTCAGCCTGGAATTACGGGTTAGAGACACAAAGAGCTAGTGGAAGAGTCCATCCAGCTGCTGAGGCTGCCATCACAAAATACAGCCAGACCAAAGAGGTCAAATGCTTGAATCTTATTCTCTCACAAGTTTGGAGACCAGAAGGCCATGATCAAGTGACAGTTCTACAATGAGTAGCTTCTATACAGTAATAATAATAATAATAATAATAATAATAATAATAATAATANNNNTAATAATAATAATAATAATAATAATAATAATAATAATAATATTGAAAATGCATTTATGGAATTTCAAGTTTTGAAATCAAGCTATCGACGACATAGAGACTCTTAAAGAAGATGCAGTATGGATCTTCCTGAGTTTAAAAGTAAAACAGAGAACACAGATTGGAGGGCGCTGTTAGAAGACTTGAAGAGATGGCCAAGATGATGGCTGTCACAGCATGAAATGGATCATTTAAAGAGAACGTCTAACCTGGCCGCATTACTGACTTTCCTCCTACTGGGATAAAACGCAGAAGCAATGTAGGGTGAAAATGGTTATTTAAACTTAGGGTCCTTGAAGGAGCATTCCATACACAGAGTAGACAGGCCTGCGGACAGCCTGAGCAGGAGGCTTAGCGGTTTCATCTTCAACTGAAAATTCCAAATAGTGAATGAACTTGAAATGGGATCAGGCTATAAAAATATCTAAGGCCATCCTTAGTGACCTGCTTCTTCCAACAAAACTACATCATACATGCCTCCCAAAGATTCCACACCCTTCCCAAACAGCACCATCACCTGGGGACCACGTGTTCAAACACTTTCACCTACTGAGAACCATCTCTCATTTAAACCACATAGTTGGTGTTATATAAAATAAAATTATAATCACTGAGTTTCAGCTGTGCCCTATTCAAAATACATGTTGGAGTCCTAATTCTTACGACTTCAAAGTGTAGGTGATTGCAGATAGTCTTTATAGAGATACATAAGTTAAAGGGGGCCGTTACAGTGGGACTTAATGCAATATAGTTGCTTTGTTTATAAAAAAAAATGGGGACTGGGACAGAGGAGTTTTTGTGTAGAGGCAAAGTGGCGTGTTAAACCCATAGAGAAAGAGAGCTGTCTACATGCCCAGCAGAGGGAAGAAGCAGCCAGCCTTTCTGACACTCTGCATCCTGGGTTTCCAGTCTCCAGAACTCCCAGGCAACACGTGCCTGCTTCTTAAACCACACAAGGCATAGCATTCTGCTGCAAGAGCCCTAGTGGAGCTAATACGGTCTTGCTGCTCACAGTCACAAATCAGTCCTCCAGAGAGCATGGAAATTGGTACCTTGCTATGTGGGGCAAGGAACAGGAGGATGTGTGCCACATTCATGCTCTCCTCCATCAAGGCAGAGGCCAGCAGCTATGGCAACAACTGACCGTGCAGGACTGTTCTTTCCTTTCCTTTCCTTTTTTTTTATGTGTAAACAGAAAGTGTCACTGCACTGTCAGTTATTAGGGATTATCTTTATTATGCCCAGACATTATGTGTAGGAAATATTTTCAAAGACTGGAAAGCATACTCAAATAGTCTATTGCAGCCGCATCTCTGGCAGCTTCTAGGAATGCATACAAATACACCTAGAGCCTTTCTCTGAACACATCTTCCGAAGAACATGTAATTCCTACTGATTGTGCTCTGATACAATCATCATTATAGAAATACATTTTAACACAATATTATATTGTAATACAAAATAAGAAATGCAGTGCATGCGTATTTGTGACAGCCATTCTGAGTAGAGTGAGATAAAATCTCAGAATCAGTTTAATCTGCATTATACTAATGGCTGAGGATGCTGAAAACTTGTAAAGCTCTGTCCTAGTTATTTGTATTTCTTCTTTTTAAGAAATGTCTGTTTTGTTTTATAATCCATTTCAGCGACTTTCTTTTTCTTCAAAATAGGGTTTCTTTGGTTATTTTGGAACTTTATCTGTAGACCAGGCTGACATCAAACTCAGAAATTTATCTGCCTCTGCTTCTCGTGTGCTGTGACTAAAGGTGCGTGTCACCATAAACCCATTCTGAGAGAAATGGGAATGGCTTCATGAATGATTATGAATAAAATTTCCCTGAGCACAGGACTTAGAAAGAATGAGGTAGGGAATAGATTCTTTTACTTACATTTCCTTGTATTAACAGTGTTTCTGTTAATTTTTCTGATTACACACAATGAAATGTATTCTTTAGTAAAGATTATCTTACCATTAACTAAAAATTGAAACCACGTTTGTATATAAATGAGAATTTAATTGTTGACTTTTATATAAAGTATTAAGTTTTGGTTGAGTATTAGATACTTCAGAATATAAAGAACTGTCAACATTTTCCAGAGCTGAGTGATATCTTTTATTTTAGAATTATCAATACTAGAATGCCACTAAGCATAAATAATAGTATAAAATGGCAAGAGGAATGGTTTAGCACCATTTCAGCAATTGTTAAATTCTGTCCCAATCCCAAATAAAACTTCATTTAATGATTTCTTTTATGAAGCTTGAGCCAGCAACTCTAAAAATTTGTTTTATTTAAATATATTTTAATTAAAAATATTAGAACACAATTATATCAATTTTTCTCTTCTCGCCTCAAACGTATTCATACACTTCATCTTGCTCCCTCACAAAGTCATTACTTTAGCTGTTTATTTGTCATTCTTACAATTATTATTATTATTTGTCATTATTAAGGTCATTTCTAACTCCTCTTGTTACTATATCTATAAATGTATAAATATTTGCAACCTGCTGAGACTTTCAATGTCATATTCCTGTCCTACTGCACTGACCTCCTCCCACCTTCCCCAGGTAACCCCTCCCCCCAAGTTTTCCCATTTTCCTGTTCACATCAGCCATACCTTGGTATCGTCCCCTCTCACGCTTTTCCAACAAATCATGCATAGTTCCCTTATATTTTCCTGATTTCTGGAAATGACCTGGCCCTCATCCTGATCCTCTGGCTCTGACATTCTTTCAGCCCCCTCTTCTACAACATTCCCTGAGCACTGGGGTGAAGAAAGTTCACAGATGTCTCATCTACAGCTTACAACTCACAGCCAGTTGTTCTCGGTACTTTGAACAGTTATGAGTATCTGTATGGATAGGTCTTTAAATTATGATTGATATAATTTGATCACCCTTTAAAGTTGATTAAAAGCAATAATCAAAGTTTTGGTATGGAGCCAACATTTTTATTAAGTCTTGTGTAACCTAAGGTCAGCTCTGTGTAATAGACTTGTGCACCCTGTGTAGAAACAGACAATGGTTCTCAGTTTATCCCAGCTGAGGCTTCTCAAGAACACACTCATGCTTGTCACAGGAAGGGTTCCTCTTCCACACAAGATAAGAGAGCTCTGATTATCTTAAAATTCTTTAAGTTGAATAGTTACTGACATTCTTGTGTGCTCAGGATATATTAGATCCTTGTAAAAGCAGAAACAATACAATACCAAAATATACTGATATTACTCAAATGTTCCTAGATAGCCTGCACAAAAGTGTTGTGTGAACTGTTATACATGTAGTGACGGGGGAGCCAGTGGCATTTTATTTCATTCTATAATTTAATTATATGCAACTCAGCTTCCCACCCATAGTAGAAATTCAGCCAGAAGGATTTATGGGAGCTATGTTTAAAGATTAATGGAGTCATGCCAAAAGGACACAGGAGCTGGCTTCCAGGGACTCCCACTGGCAAAGCAGGGGTCTGGAAGAGGATCACGCAGAATGACAGTGATGTATTACAACACACATAATTTTTAAAACCCTGCACATGCATTGTTATAATGAGGTAGGGGGGATGGTAGAGGAAAGCAGAAAAGCATTATTTCCAGAACAATGAGAAGGTTTTCTCCAGCTCTTAAACAGAAGACGAGAGCTAGGCTTGTCTAGCTGTCGGTAGAATTGTAACACAGAGAAATGTCTGTTTTTCAAATCACCATTATTGTAGTCTGTGAGGGGAGATGTCGTTAGATAGACATACTATGTGGTTTCATTGAGGATTTGGCATCATGATCCTAATGTTTATCTAGAAAAATAATCTAATAAGAAGAACATAATGAATTCTAAATGATGAGAGAGTAATACGTAAGACTAACCCTTTTGAAATAAGTTAGAAATCGCTATTAAAATTTGGATAAGCTTTGCAGGACTACCTAGAACAATTAATAAAATAATTAAGTACATAGTACATGCTCTATTTTGTGTTGGGATGTTCAATGAGGGAGACTGGCAGAATGTCTAGGTATTTGGTGGTGCTAACAGGAATAAAAGAGGGCTGAATTTATCCCATTTCTCTCTTCCAAGTACCCCAAGTCACTCTAAAGTTTAAGCTCTAAGAAGCATGTCGATAAACTTTAAAAATAGAGGAAGAAAACATCAGTACATATTCTAAAAGTGTTTAGCTAACCATACTGGTCAGAGCAGTTACTTGTCAGTCAAACTGACAATGACGATGAAATAGAAGTCAGCCATGAAGGCTTTGAAAACTATCAAGAAGAAAGTAAGGTAGGGCAAACCATAGTCACCATGAAACCCTCTGCTCCCACTGTGGAGGGTGGAGAGTTTATACAATATCCTGTGAGGACTGGGCTTTAGTCTCCCAGAAGCATGGCTGCCACAAATGACCTCAGGCTAAGAATGCTGCTTCACTTGTCACCTCCTTGGGTGTGCAGGCTTCCTCTACTGATGTTGATACTGAAATACGGGAGAGGTCAAACATAGGATGTAAAGCACCCGCCCTGTGCAAACTACAAAAGCAAGTCTTTCAGCCTTCAGGTTAGGAACACAGCTTGGAGTACTACCTGCAGACATAATTTATGATCTGAAATTACCAATGTAAGTAAGTAGTTCAGAATCTGAGCAACCCTAGATTATAAATATCAATATAAGAAGTGAACAATCATCACTATACCAAAAAAGAATATTTAACATTATTTAAAGTTGTAGAGCATAAGAAATAAAGTTAAAGCTTACATAGAGGTAGATAAAAGATAACTAAAGCCAATACAAACAAAATATGTATTTAATGTAGTCCAAAAGGAAGTCCTAAAACTGTACTATGTATGTGTGTGTATATATATATATATATTCAAATACTTGCCCCTAGTGGACAACTGGGGAAAGGCCATAAAAGTGTAGTTCAGAAAAAAAAAACGTAGATGTAGATAAATGATTGAAATAAAAGAAAAAGGTCTGGGTCTTTCAATTCAAGAAAATGTGGTTGAAATTAGATTCACGTACAGCCTTTGGGTTTAATGTCGAAAAGGATTTGGGTTTTGTCTTTATTTTACAAAGAAATTTCAATATGAAATAGGACATAAAAATTGTTTATCTAGCTGTTACATATTGCAATAGGTTTGCTTGTTTGATAGTGTTTATTGTTGCCCCGATACAATATAAAACCACCCTGTGTAGAATAGGGTCTCCACAGGGATTGTATAGAAAAGGTTGATCTTCCATAGTGTGTGTAGTGATTAATTAATTGATGTAGGAAGATTCAACCCAGAAGTCAGTAAGACCATCCCTTGGGTTTAGGTCATAGTCTGTATAAAAATGGCGGAATCAAACCAAGTAGAAGCACACATGCACTCTTCCCTCTCTGCTCTTGTACGTCTTGGAGATGTAAGTAGCTACTTCAAGTTCCTGCCTTGACAGCCCTACAATGAAAAAACATAACTTAAAATGGCAAGTCAAATAAGTCTTTTCTTCCTTAAGCTAATGTCACACAAGCAAAAATGAAACTAGAATAGTGCACTATATAATTTCTCTGTGAAGTTACTCTTGTAAACTTAATAAATAAGTCCACATTCCTTTCTACCCTTCGTTCTTCAACTCCATTCCTTCTCCAGGGTCTATGATGTTCGTGAAAACTGGCTCCCTCCCAACCCTCCTACTACATGCAAGCCATCTTCTCTTCTACCAACTTAAATTCCTTCACACATGTCCTTTTCTTCTACCATAAACACATGGAGTTATTTCTGCACTTTGCTTTGCAATGCTTATTAGCAGTAAGGTATAGGACATTTTGCCAAAATTGAACAGAATATGCATATATCAGGAATGGTGATGGCAAGAATTCCTTCTGCTGCTGGTTAAGCTGTTAGTGACAAAGCCAGGTCACCCATTTCTGACACCCTCCTTGCTATATGCCTGCTATAAGACAAGAGTAGAGAGAAGATACTTAAGAAAGAGTATACTGACTTCTGTGCAGTCCTTGAAAGAAATTATCCAAGTATGTTTACCTCGAATATGAAGTCCAAGAAAGGTTCCTTTAAGAAATGGTAACATCAGAGTCAGCATTTGAGGTTAATAGTCTCTTGACTCACTAATTCATTCAGCTACTAAGACAGGATCCCCACTTTATTATAAAAAGTATTCCAGCAGAGGATGACAGATGTAAAACCAGAAATGCATAATGAGAGAATGGAAATGCATGACGAGAGCTACAAAGGCACAGAGGAGAGAGAGAGAGTCATTACCTCCAGTGAAATAGAGGGGCTGATTAGGGTCAGGATCTTTACAATTAGAGAATACATTAATATGCTTGACCATAAAGGATAGCCATGGACAGTTCAAGGGAAAAGGTCATCGCAAGCATATGAATGCATGGGCAAAAACATGGTTTTCCGAAGAAAAATCAAGAGCTAAGAGCCACGTTAAGGAACAAAAAAAAGAATAAGAGAATTGGCGTGTCTCTAGAGATACGTAAAAGGTGATTTGAGTCGTGCTACAGCAGGGAATAACTCAGCCTCCAGAAAAGCTGTTGCCAGTTGCAGTATACCTGAGGAACATGTGGCCGCCTTGTTAAATGCACATGTACGGGGTCCTCATATGTGAACCCAGAGGAGTCTGGTAGCATCTAAAAAACTGCATTTTTCAAGAGAGGCTGATGTGACTTGTGTAGGACATTCAGAGAACAATGCTTTACATTCAAAGTGTGCTGTAATATTTTTTTTCTGGCAAGTGAGTAAGACTTTCTAGTGACAGGTTGGGTGAAGTGTACAATTGCATAGTAAGTGATTAGTCTAAAAATTCTTGTCAATGATTCATTCATATGAGAGATGGTTATGATACCTGTTTCCATTCAGTCTATTTCATTTAGAAATAATATGTTTCATTCAATCATTTCATTCAAACAGACCTGAATTGGATCAGTGTAACGAGATAAGTTTTGGATACATATAGAAAAGTATAAAGAGGAATAAATAGTAGTGATCATTTAGACAGGAAAATGGAAGAAGGGATAAAGGTTATATAAAACACTAAAAATACAAATTGAAAGCTAGAAAGAAAATGATGGTGATAGACAAATAACAGAAGTTAGATATATGATATGCTGATTAAATATATAATAGATGAATGCATAGATGGGTAGATATATAGATGATAGACACAGAGATAATATCTATGGATAGACAGATAAACAGATAGATAGTAGTTTGCAAACTCTGAATAGGCAAACAATGAACAGATGCCATATATGATAGAAATAAAAAATAAATAAAGAGTGTAGTTGTATATGAGTAGCTTGATTATGGATCCTGTAGATTAATCCTTATGTGACTATGAATCATTCTACTTCATCTAGCTTGGATTTGGATATCAAATGACCAAAGTTTGTGAATTAGAGACACTGTAGGAGTACAATGAGGAATTTATAAAGTTTTGTGTGAGTTAGAAAATTGGAATAATTTATATATTCATCTCTACTGTGCTCATGGAGGCCACTTTTCAGCACCTCTGTTGATCTAAAACACAACTTTGCAATCTCCTCAAGCCAGTCTCTCTGAAGCTTCCTTTGTTTAGAGCTGATAAATAAGTTAAAAATAATCTTCTAGCTTTGACCTACAGCTAAACTCCATTTCCTTCATGAAATTATCCTTTGAATAGAGTGATCATGTAATTTGCCATCCAAGTGAGAACATTATGAAAATGAAAATTTGACGCTTAAGAATTTACTGGAGCAAAAAGAATAAACTGGGTCTCTACCAAGATAAGCAGAATATAAGAGCACTGAAAATTATTATTGTTAAGGGTATTATAGGAACTGTCAACTGTGAGGTCCTTTTCTTGTATCATGTGTTACAGATTTGTACTTTCCCCCAGTCCTCAACGTATCACCACACACAGCTGTGTAATAATTGTGGCACATAATCTACCCTATGCATACATAGATTGCTGTGAAAGTTAGCAATTATGAAACAGCACTGTATTTATTAGAGACGTGCCCAGAAAGAATAAGTCCTCTTACCACTGATCAGTTGCTCCACAAAGCACTTAAACAGGAAATTATAATGAGTGAAGAATGAACGCTCATACTGGGTCTCTTTTCTTGTTGATGATAGGATTGTAGGGAGGCAACTGAGGAGCATTCCCCTCATTTTCTGGGTGACACTGAATCTAAGAGACTTAAGATAGCATTAGGTACCAAGATGGCAGAGTATCTGGACATGTAGCTCTAACCACAGCCACCTGATAATAAGGGGACACAGATAATGAAAAACTTGTACAGAAAGGAGAAGACGGTGACCTGACCCCAGTGCCACACAGTGCAGCGTCTGTCATGGTTCCTACAAACGTCTGAGTTGGCTGTGGGTAAAGGATTCAACTCGAAGTTGGCTGTAATCCTAGACCATTTCACAGCTCTGCAGAAACCCATGGGAAAGCATCTTTGTAAGGGTGAGATGCAGAAACGACCGGTCCTGGGAGGCATCATCCACACAGGAGGCTGGTAGACATCTAGCTATATTCCAGAAGATCTGTGCAGCACACACATGAGACAATCAAACTTCGCCTACACCAAGCCAGAACATCTAAAGTAGACTGAGTAAGGGCAGACTCTAGAGAACCTGGAATATATACTAGAATAAAAGAGAAAAAAATCACACAGGGAAAGAAATTAGTAGTTGAAATGTAATGTTCACCCGAGGTTATGCAATAGAATAGTCTCACATAGAGCAGAGATTCTCACCCATCTTAATGCTGCAAACATTTAATACAGTTCTGCACGTTGTGGTGACCCCAACCATAAACTTCCTAACTGTGTTTTTGCTACTGTTATGAGACATAATGCAAATATTTTTGGAGATAGAGGTTTGTTGACAGTGTTGCGACCCACAGGTTGAGACTCACTGACATACGGCACTAATTAATGTCCACAAAAGAACTGAGAGCCAGAATATTACCACATCTGACATCTGGTTTTGAAGCATCATGACTTTCTGTCCTTCCCATATGACCTTTTGGCCATTACTTCCCGCTGGAATCATTGCCTCTTTTCCTCCTAAAAACATGATGCTATACCTTTCTCATCTCTGGTACCCATTGCAATGTCTTCCCTGTATGAAATTTTATTTAGTACTCTATGTTGAACCCAGGACCTTGCCTCAGGCTAACAAAGCATATGTCCAGCCATGAGTTACATCTTCAGCCACTCTAGTTTGTTCTTGACATATTTAACATACCAAATGCATGAGATGAAAATAAAATCCTTCTCTGAAGCATATGTTTGTACACGAGTTTATTCAAGCATCAGGATTCAGGTCTCCATTCAGGCCAAGGTTGATTTGATTGGCTGAGTTACATGAGGAATTTTTGTCAGTCTTCCTTGTTACACTCTTTAAATATAAATGGGAGGGAGGAAGGGAAAGAAGAAAGGAGCAACGGAGAATTTTTTAACAGACGAAAACCATCCTTCAGTTGAAGAAGTCATAAGTGGGTTCATCTCACTGCCAGATCCTCTAAACACCACGGCATCTTGAGAACAAATACAATCTGGAGTTAGAATGAGTCTTCCACATAAAGTTCAGTTAAACTGGCACCTCCTCAGACATTACAAGTTTTGATTCTTTGGGGCATTAAGAAATACCCAAAGTGCCTGTTCCAATGACCATAAATGAATGCCTGTTCTATAATCTGTGAATGAATCAAACTCACTTCTTCATGATTCCCCAGCCAGATGACTCTTGCTGCACGCCAAATGGTATTCTGGCCTTAATAAAAGGTAATTATAATTTAGTAAAAAAAATCTGATAATCTAAACAAGCTGAACACCACCGGCAAGCACATGAGACCAGAGCACATGATCCTTTTTCTTTTTCCAAAACATTAGATTGAAAAAAATAATTATAAAAACACACAACACAAAACACTTCCTCATGTACCACACAGATGAGTATCATACAACCCGCATTTATTAAGCATCCCCAAGAAACATTCTCTGCATTCTGGATTATTTAGAGAAGTTTCAAAAAATACTTTTAGAGTTGATGAGAAACAAAGGAATTTCGAACAGAGTCCAAATACCAATAGAATCCAGCTGCTCTCATTCTGGAGACTGGATCAGAAATGATGGATTTCAGAGGATGCACATAGGGTTATGGATTTTTATTTAGGCCTTCCATGGACTTAGCCCATCAGTGGAGACGTGTAAGTTCTTTTCTTTAAAAAAATTATTTATTTTACATCCTTGCCACAATTTCTCTTCCCTCTCCTCCTTCTGGTCCTCTCCCCCACCCATCCACCCCTCCTTCGTTTCTATTCAGAAAAGGGCAGCACTCCCATGGAAATCAATAAAATAAGGCATATCAAGTTGCAGAAAGACTAAGCACCTCCTCGTGTATTAAGGCTGGGCAAGACAACCCATTATGACTAGTAGCATCCCAAATGTAAGTGAAAGAGTCAGAGACAGCCCCTGCTCCACTGTTAAAAGTCTCACAGGAAGAGCAAGCCACACAGCTGCCACATATATGCAGCGTGCTTAGGTCAGTTCCATGCAGCTCCCTGGTTATCGGTTCAGCCTCTGTGGGTTTCTGTGAGCCCAGGTTAGTTGATTCTGAGTTTTCTTGTGGTGCCCTTGCTCCCTCTGGCTCCTACAAAGTACATTTTCTTATTATTTCTGTATTTTTAACAGCATCTTGTCAATATTGGGATTACAAGGTTGTCTTTGAAAGCCCTGGAGATAAACCTTTATTCCTGTCTTTTATATTAGGTCTTTCACGTATAGCTTTCAATGGGCATTTATATCTAATGAATTGGAGATTGCTACAACAGGAAGTGCGTTATTGGATAAGAGAATGCAGGGCAGGCATGTCATAGACTGCATTTGTCACTCTTACACTCAGAACAAGCAGTTATTGGCCGCATACTCCAGTGCCACAGACTGTCATGGTTTAGGTCTTTAGTGATCCCAAAAGGCTGGTGGGCTGAAAGTTTTGTCTCAGTCTATAGCTTCTGACCATGTTTGAGGCAGCAGAACCTTAGGAGGTGGGACTTAGTGGAAGGAAGTGGTGCCCTTGCTGAAGATGTTTTCCTGTCACTCTCTTTGCTTCCTGCTTCCACGAATAGGCACTTCCACTCCACAGTGTGCTTCCTGCTCTGACACGCCTCAGGGTCAAAGTCAACATGGCCAAGCAACCCTGGGCTACGTACTCTGAAACCATGAGCCAAAGACTACGGAATATGGATTCTAAATGGGAAACCTGTGTCCTAACCCTTAGGAACCTGTTGTCATACATCCTATGCCTCTTGGGTTTCTCAGAGGGAATATCTGAACTAGCGTTGGGACTGAATATAGGTCTTGTACTCTTGTTACATGTGTAGGCGATGATGTTTAGAGTTGGTTAGCGAACTCAAGATGAAACATGAAGCAGACACCTAGTCTTACCATTTATTATGCTAAAACCTTAGGCAATTCAAGCTCACTTAGCTTTAGTTTCTTTCCCTAAACACAGGATATTTGTGTAAAATAGTGGTTAGAATGTGTTTAGCAGTCTTGAATTATGTATGTCAATAGAACACGAACTGATATATGATAGAAGGCTAATCAATCTGTTTTTTTTTATCCTGTGCCACATCTGTTGTTCTCTCTCCCTCTCTCCGCCATCATCTTCTCCCACCTCCGTGACTGTATTCTCATTTTTTATCATCACTGTAAACCAAATGCCTAAGAGAGCAGTTTAAAGGGTACATTACTATGTGGACTCTCAGTTTCACATGTATCCCTCTCTGGTGGCAGTAGGGGTGAGTCAGAGCCATCTGCATCATGGTAACAAGTAAATCAAGAAGAAAAGGGACTCTGGAAAGGATGGCTTTCTACAAGTCGCCCTTTAACAACTTGCTTTCTCCTTATGGGCCTTGCTTTAATCAGTCACTGCTTCCCAATGGCGTCATCATGTTTTGAACCTCTGAGGCATTAACACATTTACCATGTCAGCATCCTCCTGACCTGTCTCTTGAAATGCTATGCACACCGCTATCAGCATGTTTTGATATTCTCCTTAGCCAATCAAGTTGACAACCAAGATCAACCCATCACAATGACTTGTCAACATTTTTTATCAAAATCTTTACCATCAACCAGACTCCACAGATAACACAAAAGCTCATTTAACAGCCCGTTTTCTATCAAATATCTGCTAAATTCTATAACTTGTACCACAGAATTGTCTTTCATAACAATCCCCTTAATTCAGTATTAGCTACGTTTGAGTTAACAATCAATCGGGTTTAGGTGGAATGAGGCCAAGAACCTGGGTCAAGAGGTCTCAGCAGAACAAACAGATGTGAGTCATGGGGCAGAGGGCAATCCAAGGAAGACTGTACAGGTAGAATGATGGGTTCAAAGCAAAAGGATCAAGAAGATCCATGGGAACGTTGCTTATGAAATCCAGAGAAGGAGCTTAAATAAATATGGATAGCCTCCATTCAGAGGGAAAAGCACAGAAGACCAAGTTGAAAGAACTCCACACTGCATTCATGAAAACTGTAACCTTCCTCCTTCTATTTGTTTTTACTTGTGATATGGAGCTCTAAAAATGATGAAGAAGAAGCATAAGTCAGCAGACATCCTTTTCTTTGCAACTTTAATGCATTTATTCTATGCCTGCTGATACACGTCTTGACTGTCAGAAAAGGTGTGTCTAGTCTGTGGGTGTGTCCTGAAGTCCTGTCAATAGGGATGGGATTCCAGGTGTGAAGTGTGGCAAAAACCAGTACAGAGGCACCTCCAAGGCCTACAACAATACAGACCAACCTAAGCAGACCTTTCCTACGTCTAGAGTGCAACCTCCGGCCCTGCTGATGTGTGAAATCTCTGTGCATTTGTCATTCTTTATGAGTCTTTAAGAACAAACAGAATGTTGAACATTTTTGAGGAAATGACCCTGTGTCTATGTTGTTAAAGTCTAGACACCCGTGACATCCATTCTTACTAAAGACCATTTGCTTTCACCAGACTGCATGACTTAGCTCCCCTCTCAGCCCTGGTTTTGTGGGCCTTCTACTTATAAAAAGCAGCTGACCTTCACATTACTGAGAGTCTATAATACCTCATTTTGCAATGAACCCACGCAGATCTAAACATAGAAAGCACTTGCTTCATTCTTTGTCTGTCACTTGCTAATGAGTACTTTACTGTGAGGCAGTTTATCTTACATTCTGTTTACACTGACTACTCAATTCCCTATGATATCCGGTGGGGCAAATGATCATATGGTCCTTATTTCACAAGTGGAGAACCTCCAGAGTCCAGGTTGGCTGTCACAGCCTGTTTCATTGCCTCTCACCAGAAGAAAATTGCAGAAATTCTCTGCTTCTCTGCTAAGTTGCAAACCAAAACCAAGTACACCCATGTTGATAATACAGACAATTGATGACCAGTTTGGAGATACTGTTTTGCATTTATATATAGTCAAGCCACAAATTTATAATTGCTGTATTTAATTCTCCAAAGAAACTTAGCTTAGATAATTTCATATGGTTGTGCTGACATTTTATTTCAAAGTGACACTTGTCAGTACGTCCTATTTAGATAATTTCTAATAAGATCCATCTATCTTCTTTTCAGCATAAGTAAGACTCTGGCTCTCCTCGTTCCCACTTTCCCAACTGATCGCTGGCTTTGCGGAGAAAGAAAAGCAAAGGCTGCATGAGGCAGTGAGGGCACGGGTGGAAATGGACCTTGCTCTCCTGTTCTCTGAATCTTTAAGGGCAGGTGCTACAGAACAGCTGATACAGTTGGTTATCCAGAACAGCAGACACTTCCGATTTGGAAACTTACCATAGCTAGCTTTGTATGATTTCATTCGTTGGGGGGAGGGGCGTGCACACGCCACAGTTTCACCTTCCACCTTGTGCAAGACAGTTTCTCTCCTGCTCCACACTGCACAGGCCAGGGCAGCTGGCCCATAAGCTTCTAGGACTCCGTCTCTGCCTCTCATACCTTGGTTGAAGCACAATGGTTATAGCTACGTGCCCTGCTGTGTTCAACTTTTATGTAATTCTAGGGACCAGAACTCATGTCTTCATGCTGGTGTGGCAAGCACTTTACCCCATCAACCATCTTTGTTAGTTGTTGTGATTTTTTTTAGACACCCAATGGCAAATTCTGTGGTCCCGGTCAACTTATTTCCTGTGTGTGCCCAGTGGGCTATTCTCTCTCTAACCTCTCTAACTCCAAATTGTCTCACTAGTGCTTAATAAATGCCAAGTCCATGATTCCTCTGAATAAAACATGGAGAAGAAGTCAGTTATCTCTCACCGCTAATCATGAAATAATGTTGCCCCTAGGGGGCATTGCTACCATACTGTCCCTGTTCGTAATTAGCCACCACCATCCTCTAAACAGAGCTGGACTTTATCCTTTGTTTTCTGTCTGACAGGGACATTTCTACAGTAGACAGCATACAGAACAAAGAAGCACATGCCACTGGGGAGCATTTTAAGTGCAAATTGAAACCGTACCACAGCACATGTCTTCCTCGGGCCTCGTTTGACATCTGTCACAACGGACTCCACTTTTGTAATTCACTGAGCACGTGATCTGGACACATATTTGAGAGACACCCAGCTAAGGAACCTGTTATAAGGAATGCATTCTTATTTCCTTTAACTCAACCACACAAAAAGGACATATCAGCAATGTTAAGTCTAACGAAGTCTTAACATAGAAGGCATGGTTGATCACACATACCTGTGATCCCAGCACTTAGGAAGCTGAAGCAGGAGGATTAAATGTTTGAGGTCAACTTGTGCTTTATAGGGAATCCTTGTATTAACTAGAACACAAAACCATCAAGGTGCTCATGAACATTAAATGTCACCCTTAATTTAATGTAGAAAATGTTCTTAAGTAACATAAAATACAAGAAAAGATTAAGAATAAACAATATGATTGCCCATTTCCTTTCTAGGAAAAAAAAAGGCAGAAAGGAATATAAAATATCTAAAAGTGTGCCGTAAGACAGCAAGCTAGTCTACTCTAAGATAAGAATGTTCATGAGTTAAGCATCCATATTTCAAGACTGTGATAGGAACCATAACAGTCCAATTACTATGATTAAGGGCATTGCTGCTGTTGGGCACAAGCTGGGAATAAAAATGTTTAAGCTGATATATATCATCCAACCAACACTGATTAGATGTATTCAATAATTAAAAGTTACAGAGGCAAGTCCTTTGTCTGCAGCTCTATAGACATCTCTAACTCTGCTAAGCTAACACTAAAAGGCTTTCTAGTATACACCAGAGTTTTGACTATGTATTAGTTTCAAATACAACTTGCCCTCAAAAAACTGTCTACCTCCTGCCTTTAAACTACACTTGAGCCCCTGATACTGCCCCTCATCTCTCCCATCACATAATTAATCCTTTAAAATAGGCCTTTAAAAATTTTATTTTCTAATTATGTGTATGTGTTATGTCTATGTGTAGGTGTGTGCATGAGTGCAGGTGTCTGTAGAGGCCACAAGAGGGCGCTGGATCCTTTGAAGCTAGAATTCCAGGCAGGCACTCGATGGCCTAAGTGGGCTCTGGAACCAAACTCACATCTCTTCCAGCAGAGCAAACAGTCTTCACAACTGAGCCGCCATTTCTCCATTCCAGAATTTGTCTTTCTCAAGAACCATTATTTTAATCGTCTTTTTTAATTTTCTCCAATAACTCATTTTATTATTCTTTATTACCATGTTTTTATTTTTACATAGTTAAGTTTGATCCTCTTTATCTAGCTCCATGTATCAGAAACTCAGCCAACTGCTTATATAATACATGCACCCACAATCATAGCCTTTCATTAAGAATTGATGTAACTATAACTAAGAATTTTAATGCATTTCCATTGTCATCTGCTTAGAATAATGTCTAATTTCTCTAAACATTTTTCCTTTGACCCATAAACTATTTAGATTTGTTCAGTTCCTATGATTTTGGAATTTTTCATTTGCATTTTTGTTACTGGTTTCTAATTTAATTAATTTGTGCCCCAGAGTATAAACAGGTATGGTTTTGATTCTGTTTAAAAGCAAAACAAAGCAAAAACCAACCTAATATCCTGTTTTGTGAACTGGCCGCGCTTCACTTTGATGAATGAAATGCTGTGTTTTGCAGTGTGAAGTAGTCTGTCTACATCAGCAAGAGCCATTTGTTTAAAGATATTATGCTAGGACTTGGAAGCACACGTACACCCCTGCATAGAGAAAAACGAGGCGAACGGATCCCAGTTTAAGACTGAGCTGGATTATGTACAGGGAACCAATATAAAACATAGTTCAAGGCTGATCACTTGGTATCGCACAGCCAGTTAGGTCGATTGATCCTGGGGGAGACTAATTTGACAATTCTCCCTCTCAGGTATTGTTAGTTGTCTGTAATCCTGTGATTTGTTTGTTTCTTTCTTTCTTTTTATTATTTTTTTCAAGACAAGTTGTCTTTGTGTAACCCTGGTTGTTGTGGAATTCAAAGAACCGCCTGCCTCTGTCTCCCAAGTGCTGGGACTAAAGATGTGTGCCAACATTGCCACCATGCCCAGTGCCTATGATTCTTTGTCTAGGGATTTAAGTGGGCAGTCCTGAAATCATATACATGTAAATAACATTAAACTGTGTGAGGGAGTAGGGAGGTCATGGGAAGGGTTTAAGAGAGAGGAGAAAATGAAGGCAGAAATGATGACAATGGAAATGATGTAATTATCTTTTGATTAAAACAAAAAGTATTGAGGAAATGTTTAAATTTTTAAGTATCTTTCCCTATTAACTACTAGTATAGAGGTATTTCAAGCAGGTCTATGGATCTGATTAATATCTTGTGAGCATATGCTATTAGGGTCATACACATTAAAAATCTTACCACATGAGAACCTAAGAGATGTCTGAGCTGCTAAAACACTTGGGGTTCTTCCAGAGGACCTGAGTAATTCAGTTCCTAGCACCCATATGGCAGCTAGCAACTATCTGCAACTCCATTTCCAAGGGATTTGATGCCCTTGTCTGACCTTTTCAGGCACCACACGCACATGGTAGACAGACATGTATGCAGGTAAAACACCCATTGGCAATTGATATGTGCTGGGAAATGGAGTGCCACTGTGTATATCAGTCATATTTCAGGGCGTGCCGCCATATCCAGGAGTAGTAGGCCAATACAAAACAGATTCTGTGTATATGTGGTGTATGCGTGTGCACATGCATACATGCATATGCTTTTTGTATTAGTATGTTTTTTCATATTTCTTTCTTTTTATTGATTTGCTTTGATTATTGTTTTTTTATTTTTGAGAGAGAGAGAATAGCATGAATTTGTGGGAGGGAGTTAGGGAGGTTCTTGGAGGAGTTGGAGGAGAAGAAAGAATATGACCAAAATATATCATATGTAAAAAATTCAATAAAATGCATCAAAAAATTTAAAGCACCTAGCCAATTTTTATTGTATGACTATGAGAGCTGTATATTGAATTTCTAGGAATCTGAATGACCCAGTGCCTATTAATTTAAATACTTCAGTGTATATTTGTTTCCTACAAACAAGGGCATTTTACTATCACTAAAATAAGGAAATTAATATCCAGAAATGATTTCATTCGAGTTAAACAAATGTTCTCAATAAACCCCCTCACAGCAAATGGACCCTGTCCAGAGTAAGACGTTTGCACATCATCGTCATCGGTCTGTAATAGCTCCTGAGTTTTTCCTTATTTTTATGTCCTTGATGTTTTAGAGACTTTGTACAATCTTGTACAGTTTTCAAATTGAGCTCATCTGGTACTTTATCAATATTGAAGTCAATTTTCCCATCTCAAGCAATAGCATTCTTTGTAGAATAAAGCAGAAAAATGGTGTTCCGGATTTTTTTTTCTTGTTTCATCTTATTCCTGCTTCTGCTGTTAATGCACATGAAAAATGTTTTCCCCTCTTGAAATTTCCATGAGAACTACAGTTGTAAGGCTGTGAAGGCAACACAAACAGGATTAAAGAGATAAGCATAGCTTCAGCTGGAGCTGTGTTCTGGGTTTGGTGTCTGATTTTACAGACCCACGAAAACCCAGTTCCCAACCAGCAGGAAGAGCTGAGGATAAGCCTGCTGTGCACACATACCCC
Source organism: Bramus lutescens (assembly GCA_001685075.1). Classification (NCBI taxonomy): domain Eukaryota; kingdom Metazoa; phylum Chordata; class Mammalia; order Rodentia; family Cricetidae; genus Bramus; species Bramus lutescens. The sequence goes on along the minus strand of LOEQ01004704.1, from coordinate 201,165 downwards.
TCAGCCTATGAGCACATGACCAGCACTAATTCGATTCGGTAGGTTATCAAAGCCACAAAAGGAGGGCATGGAGTTGGGGGGGAGATGAACTGGGGGTACTAGGGGATATTGGAGAGAGGTAATAGTGGATGGATATGATTGACATACATTGTATAAGTGTTGGAAACCTTTATATATCAAGAATGTTATATTTAAAGTGAATTGCATGTTTAAAGATGATATTATAATATGGGGGGGGCTCCTTAGAGCCATAGGTGATGTCTTATAACTGTTCAAAGTTCTGAGAATAAGTGACTATGTGTGCTTAGCCATAGATAGGACAACTGTACCAACTCCCACCCCCAAGGCTCAGAAAAGATTGCAGAGGAGGGGGCCATAAAATTTGTAAGAGGTAAAGGATGGGGAGTAGAGCTATGAGTTGTCGCCTTCTGGACAAGACATAGGTGTTGCCCACATGAATTCACAGTTGCTGTGGTTACCAGCATAGGATTAAACCAGGTTTGTTTACCAGCATAAGATTAAACCAGCATGGGAGAAGGCCAGTTCAGGCGCCCTCTCCTCTGCCGCCCACGGACCTAGCTGGGGACATCCCCTTGGACACCTGGGAACCCCTCTAGAGCCAAATCTCTTACCAACCCTAAAATGGCTCCCTTAATTAAGATATCTTCTTCCCTGCTCCCATATCCACCCTTCCTTCATTTTAACCATCTCATTCCCCTCAAGCTCTTCCCAATACTCCCCTTCTCCCTCCTCTCTCCCCATCTTCCTTTCCCCCCACCCCCATGCTCTCAACTTTTGCCCGGCGATCTACTTCCAATATCCAGGAGGATAAATATATGTTTTTCTTTGGGTTACCTTCTTATTTAGCTTCTCTAGGATCATGAACTATAGGCTCAATGTCCTTTGTTTATGGCTAGAAACATACCATATTCATCTTTTTGGGGTCTGAGTTATCTCATTCAGTAAAGTGTTTTCTATTTCCATCCATTTGCAGGCAAAATTCAAGATGTCATTGGTTTTTACCATTGAATATCAGAACTCTAATGTGTATATGTGCCACACCTTCTTTATCCACTCTGATGAATATCTTGCATATCACCATAGAACCTTCATCCAGCGATGGATGGAGATAGAGACAGAGACCCATATTGGAGCACTGGACAGAGCTCCCAAGGTCCAGATGATGAGCAGAAGGAAGGAAGGAGATCATGAGCAAGGAAGTCAGGACCACGAGGGGTGCGCCCACCCACTGAGACGATGGGACTAATCTAATGGGAGCTCACCAAGGCCAG
>LOEQ01004704.1:184196-199764 GCA_001685075.1 Bramus lutescens | reverse complement strand
GGGAGCCTAGTCTGTTTGGATGCTCACCTTCCTAGACCCGGATGGAGGGGGAGGGCCTTGGACTTCCCACAGGGCAGGGTACCCTGACTTCTCTTAGGACTGAAAATGGAGGGGGGGAGGGAGAGTGGGGAGAGTGGGAGGGAAATGGGACGAGGGGAGGAGGTGGAAATTTTTAATAAATAAATAAATAATAAAAATGTTTTTCAATTAAAAAGTGATTGAACATTTTAAAAAACAGCATGGATGTGAGAAGGGGTTCTGAGGCCCTGCCCCTAGCTGAGGAGTGACTGGCAATTGATATCTGCTCTGGGGAGAGTCACTTTGCCTTGGGAGCAACTATTGTTTTTAAGTTGCCTATGCCCTACCGGATAGCTCCATACCAGTCAATACACTTAGGGGCAGCACCAGTTAGACCCAATGGTTTATAAATTAAAAAATAAAACAAAAAAGAGAGAATGAAATTTGGAAGAAAAGATATTTAGTGGGTATCCAAGTAGAAGCTGAAGGTTAAGGGTTGCGTGTGATCAAAATATATTGTATACATGCATGTATGATATTTTCAAAGAATTCTTTCCAAAGAACAGAATGCTATGAAATAAGACATTTAGAGAAGTTGAAATGGATCTTAGCAATTTAAAATATGATAGCAGAATATTTTAAAGCCATGGACAGACATATATGAAGATGAGATCACCCAGAATACAGAGGAAAAGAGAAAAAAGATGGCAGAGAAAGAGAATAGATAGGAAGAGGGTTGTAAATATGATCAAAATAGATTGTAGTAAATTCTGAAAGAACTAATAGAAAACTACTGGATTAAATAATTTAACAAACATACAGATAAATAGATAAAGAAGTAAACTATGTGGCATGACCAAATAAATTTGCTTTTAATATAAATATAAATAAATAAACATAAAGACTAGTGGAACATTCCAGGAGAGTCAGTACCAAAATAACAAATTTCTAGATAGAAAGGAAGACATATAATGAAAAATAATTTATATATAAGACATGTAATAAAAAATAATAGTAGCGATGACTTAGCCAGAACAAAGCACACATATCTATAAAGACATATCAAGCTCTAGCTTGATATGACCAATGGAAATGAAATAGAATAAAATTTGTTCAAACAAAAGAGCATATATGTGAAAGTTTAGACAGTTAAGGACAATGGGTTCTGTAATCTTCTAGATATGAAAATAAGAAGTTTCTACAAAGAATCATAAATCCCACTAAGTATAGGCTCCTTGGCCCTAACCATGGGTTAAGAAGACAATGTAAATACATCTGCCCAACTCAGAAGAAAACTTCACTGCAACTTAGAACTCTAGTTTCAATTATTGGTTTCTAGGACAGACTTTTTCCCCTAAAACTTTTCCTTCCCATGCATCCTTTAGATAATGACTTCTGCCTGAGGAGGGAACTGATCCAAGAAGGGATGATCAGCTTTAGACTGGAGGAGACTCAATACGGAAGGAATGTGATGAGACTCTCCAAATTGATGTGGATGGAGACCCCAGGCAGGCATGCCTCAGACAGAAGTATTCCCAGGAGTCTGAGGCAGGAAGCAGGCATGGGAGAGCAAGTCAGCTACATGTGACTGAGGATGAACCACCTAAATCCAGATCAAGTTACTGAGGCATATGCTCCCATCTTAATAAAGAGGAAAGTAAGACATCTAAACCAGGAAATCCAAGTTGAGATTAAAAACAAACAAACAAACAAAACAAAACAAAAAAAACAAGGGAACAGTTCAGGGAGGCCCCTTGATGTCAGTCAGCATTCCATAAACCTGGAGTGAAACCAGACCAGAGAAACTCAGGAAGACACCAAGAAAGAGCTGATAAGGGAGAAGAAAGTAGTCTTGACAAATGGGCTGGCCTTACTGACCTCATGGGAAACTTTCCTGGGAAATTCTTAGGAGGTGCAAGGAACTGGCAGTCACAGCAGGAATAATGCCATAAAAGAGAAAAAGGAGAGGAGCTTAATTTCAAGAAAAACAAGAAGCAAAGAAAAAACACCATTATCTTCACTCTCTAAGATGGTTAACTGCTCCTAATATTTGTAGACTGGATGTGGTGGCAAAAGTTTCTCATCCTGAGGAAGATGAAGAGGCCCCTCATTTCTCCCTAGGATATCGAGAAGGTATTGGGCACTGTTAAAATAAAATAGTCTCTAAACAAGACTGGAGAGAAGATCTCACAAAATTTAGAACACTGCTCAAAATTGGCTTGCATGTACTTACTCATTAATGATCCAGGAGAATAAGTCATTCACTGTAAAAAAAAAAAAATTTAAAATATCAGCCATTAGGTACGCAAAAATGGATGCTCTTTAAAACATCTCAAAAAAAAAAACCTTGTTACTAAAAAACCCATCTACCTTTGAATCTGGTGCTAATGCTTTCTTTAATTATAGATTCTGATTCCTGGAGGTAATTAGAATACCCAATATTTTTTTTGGATATCATTAAAACCTGCTCTAAATCACAGAGGGAAAATAGAGCCACCCATCAACATAATCACTATCTAAATAATCCCACTGCAGCACAGACGCCTGTGAATAAACAGAAAACCACGATTTAAAAATGGGCCAAGATGCTGTAAACAAAGGCATTCATTTGCAATAATTAGACCTGTAGTGAAAAATCTCCAAAACGCCTCCTTTGTGGGAAACTAATCATATAGCTTCAGTAATTTTCGTCATCTTGTCAATCCTGCCTCCTGTATCCCCCTCACCCTACCGCCCCTACAGCCCAGGAATATTTAGAAAAACAAAGCATCTTATCATTTCATTGAAAATATTCTAGAATCTCTCTATAAAAAGATAAAGTAGAACATAAACATGGTGTCATATTTTTCATCTCAAACTACTATATATAAACTCACAACTCCCTCAAACATCCCATCTGTTTCAAACATCTCACAAACAACCTATAAATATTGTCTGTACTTCAATCTTTTTTTTTTTACATTTGGATCTGATCCAAAAATGCCACCCATGGTATTTAGTTACCGTCTCAAAAGTATCTTCAAATGTTTCATTCAGTACCCTTTTTCCTATTTGCAATTTACGTGCTAAGAAAATAGGTGTTTCCTTGTGTTTGTTTCTTCTAAGAAACCTATGTGATGAATTTGACTATTTGAAGCCATGTGGTGTCTTTAAAAATGTATCTTCAGCCTTCATTTTCCTCTGAGCCTGCAGTGAGATACTTTGCCCAAGCAATTCAGATTGCATTTTCATATCGAGCCACTTGTAATATTGATTGTCCCATGGATCAGGGACTTATCATCTTGGTTCTTCTATTATAAAAATTCCCACCTCTTTTGCACCTAATGGTTTTGGAACCACTGCTGATCTTTATCTCTATCCATTGCCCCAGTAGAGAGAACAGAATGATGGCAACCTAATTCTGTTTTTAATTCTGTATAGACTAGCTAAAACGTAGTAATCAGGACATTTCCTCATGATGGTTGTCCCAAAGATAGTTAACGTAGAGCACAAATATTTGATTCTTAACCTTAATTCTTTAGTTTTCAGATTGAAGTTTTTCCTCCGAAGACTGTTTAGGAAGTGCTAGGCTTTAACAGTGCGACAAACTTCTGTGTAGTTCAGCATGGTTACTGTGTTTCAAGCTCCTGCAGTTACCTTTATTTGTGACTCTACATTGTCCCATATTTTGCCAGACACAGCTGCTCTGGACTGTCTTGATACACACTCAGAGTTGTTAATGGTATCTGACATGAAGAAATGTTCCTGGATCATCTTGCTTGCTTCTTTTCCAGAACCAATCATTTCTCCAAACTTCTCTCACTTCAGGAAACGATGTCTGCTGAGCACAAGTCTACAAGGCACTTATTACTAGTGATTCATATTTACTCTTCTGTTTTCTCTGTGGACAAATCTAAAACAGTTCCTGAAAATATAGTGAGAAACAAAGCCTGACTTCATTCGTGGTCCTTTCCATTCCTCTGTAGTATTAACTGCTATTGACTTGCTTTGTTGTTCCCATACTACTTCCCATTTACTTTGAACATTGTTCCAGATTGTTTTCTGTTCCTGTGATTAAGCGTGGCCCCAAAACAAACTGGGGAAGAAAGGGGTTTGTTTAATTTCACATGTTACAATCCACCATCAAGGGGAGTCAAGGCATGAACTGAAGGCAAGAGCTTGAAGCAGCAACCATGAAGGAACCCCACTTACTGTCAGGTTCCTCAAGGAGGAACTTCTTATCTCCATTTCTTAGATAATCCAGGACCACTTTCCCAGGTGCGACATTAGGATATTAAGATAAGTCCTTCTACGTCAATCATCAAGCAAGAAATTGAGCACAGGCCAATCTGAATGGAAGCAATTTTCCATTGAGGTTCCTCTTCTCAGTTTACTCCTAGTTGGTATCAAATTGGCAAAAACTAATGAGCACAAATACACTAGTTCCTAATGGCATTAACATAATTACTTGCCTTATCCTATATCTATGCTTTAAATTGTATTCAGGGTAAGTTTATGTAGAAAAAAAATTCCATTTTCTGAAATTATAGAGATTCCAGATAAGGGGCAGAATTTTCCCACAGAGAAGACATTTTCTAGAAATTCTGTCAGTGCTGTGAAAATCTGAAGAACAGAGTCGTAAGTCACATCAAAGAGTTAGGTCTACCTATGCAGATTCCCAGCTAGATTGTTAAGATGATTGTTTCAAGATCAGAGAAGGAAGCAACATGATCATAGACAATGCTGAGAAGTTCTGAACTAGGTGTAGCAATAGAACATGAGAACCAAAAAGAGAAAAGCTGACACTCTAATTTTTTGTAACAATAATTTGTAGGATGCTATCATTGGGGACTGGAGAATCAAAAGGTGGCTGGAGATAAAGAAGCCAAGAAGTGGGAATCTAGAGTTGTTGGCTGGTTTTACATGAGCATCTTCAAAATAGGCTGTGACCAATTCAAAGACTATATGGGATTGTGGAAATGAGTCACCACAGTTCTCATTGGTGACTATTAAAGTCCTTCAAGCATGCCTTTCCAGGCTATGACCCACACTGTGTCACTGAGTAAAGCCAGCATTCTTGGGAGTGATTGACTCAAACAGCAAACATGAAATTCGAGAGTGGCATTGGCTGGTCTCTCCTATCCTCTTCACAGTGATTAAATCAGACTCCTTGGCACATCCAGAAATCCATGTATTTGGAACCTGCTCCTACTTAGAACTTTAACTTGGTTCCAGTTTTCACAATTGCAAAAACGTTAAATTAATCACTCTTCTATATGATTCTGTGTATTTATCCTATTAGAATTAATTCCTTGAAACGGTGAGTCAAAAGTTATACATTTTAAATTCATAATAGCTAAATTGGTACATTTAATCTAGAATGCAATAGTTACTGCCAAAATATCACCAGAAGGGCTAATTGGTTTTATTTTAGTTTTTGTCAGCAAAGTTTTTACTGAATTATAAAGAAAAGTAATTAGCATAGAAAGTACTGTGAAAGAAAGTTCATTAGCACAAACACAGATGAGTCATGTTTTAAGAAACCTACACAAATGTATTGCTTTTCTTAATTTTAATTTTCAGTGAGATCTATATTTTTCCAGTATTTTCTTTAATACTTTGATTTTGGAGGCTTAAGCTAGCTTTAATGGATCTATTAAATGACTAGTTTGTATCATCAGAATATCTGGGTCAGTAAGAGGCATGCAAACTTTTCCTTCTCTGGCTTTGTGAAACAAAGAGGAGGAAAAAAAAAGAAACAAAACAAATGAAGAAATGAAAAAAAAAACAGACAAAACTTGTCTGACTCAAAATAGCTAACTCATGTATAGAAAAGAACAAAAGTAACCCCAGTTGCTTTACTGAACTCTTTTATTTAAACTATATCACCATTTGCTGTCATTGCTGTTTAATCATAGTCTGTTATTTGATTTTAATTTATTACCTCACTTTCTATACTAGAAAAAAATCCAGAAGAAAATTTAACTGAGGGACAAATAATCAATGACACTCAACATCAAGTTGCCTTCCAACATAATCACTGGAGATGGTATTTCCACGGATGAGCCATTCCACTAGCCCATGTATTAGGGTGATGGTATGTTCCTGTTTCCACAGTTCATTGACATTTATCTTCTTCCAGACTGACACTGGCAGAAAACCGATCACACAAATAAGAACACTGCCGTGATTGATAAGGCATATTGACTACAACATGGAATTTCTGTGGTTAACGTCATAAATGGTCTCCAGGAGACACTGGTAATTGGTGTTTTGACTGAGCGGAGTCAATTCTACATAGTACCCCGATGTTTTGTTTAGTTTTGTTTTTAATTACCTAGTAATTTCATTCCTTTTCTTGTGGTCTCATGAGATTCTTCCTTCTCTCTTGGCTGGTGTCTCATCCGATGACGTTTCCTCTAAGTAGATTTCTTGGCTGTTATGTAAGTGATTCGGCAGGAAAACCCACAGTTCGCCCTCCCAGTCCTCCATGTCTGTTACTTCTGGCCTGTACTTGTGTTTTTATTTACGCAAAATATGAACCAGGTGTTATATTATAAGAGAACTAATTTTCCTCAAGGAGCCATTCACTTGGGCAGATGCAGAGCCTCGCAGTTTCTGTAAATTCCTTACACTCATTCCTTATGTACTTTCCGCTTCATTTTAAATAGTAAATTCTAGATGATTCATTTGAAAGAAATATTACTGCAAATATGTCATATCATCTAATTCTCATGAATGCTAGTAGAGATTGCAAATTTTCACAACTATAATTTCAATTTAAAGCAAAAACTAGTAACAGCATATTTTGGATTTTGTTTCAGATCTATTGCTTAATGTAGCCCAGTCTAGCCTTAAAATTACAATCCTCTTGTCTCCACCTAAGAAAACATTTTTCATGTCTGTAGATAGTATGTTGTAGTTGACATGTGGAATATTTTAAAAAACAATTGAGGTAGAAGAGAGTTTTTTTTTATTAAAGCAATGAAGTGACTCTCAATAAAGTTATTATGTGTTGTTTAAGATGCAATTAGATGATACCTTTCATTTTCTGCCTTGAATGCTCTTAAACTGTATAAAATGCATTTCAACAAAGAAATCCAATTTTAAAATACTTATTTGACATTTGCATTTCTTTCTTGGAGTGGGTGACAAGAATCGTGCTCAGAGGTAACTTGAGGATGTCAGTTCTTGCCTTTCAACACGTGAATTCCTTAGATTCATGTCGTTAGGCTTGGAAGCAAGCACCTTTACCTGCTAAGCAATTCACCAGCCCAGCTTTTTATAAGTTTAGATGAATATTTCTATGGGGAAATATAGATCTTTAACATAATGAAATTCATTATTATTCTAAAAATAACTTTCTAAATCAGTCATGAAGTCCTTAGGCTACAAAATATCACTGAAAACTATTGGAGATATGTTTTAAATACTCAGAAAGCTTTCTCCTCTGCTCCTCCTTTTAGCTGCAGGCTGCAATCTTCTTTCTGTGTCTTCCTCATTCCCACTTATAGGACTCATAAATGAATCACTCTCTAAAGATCTCACTGTCTAATGCCATAGGAGTAATGATTTTAACAAAGCATCTGGGAGAACATAATCACATGTTGTATGACAATTTGCCCCTCCTATCCCTAGACCACCTCAAGGATATAGAATCCAACTGACAATGTCTCTTGAGCATAGAAAGCCCATCATCGATGTTGGTTCTAAATGAGGGGATGATAGAAATTGCAAGTTCTTTATTTATGATTTTATACTAGAGAACCAAACATGGTTTCTATGTTATCTGGAGCTACACGCAAAATCTATTCTCAGACATTTTAGTTCCATAAGTAGGAAGAGGAAAACTAGGCAGAAGGATTTGTTGGGTTGTTTTTATATGAGCATTAAATATGCATATATACAAAATCATCTAGGGAGTTCACTCTAGTTCCAGTGAAAGCAACCCCACAATATCTTATGCTTGGTTATTCATAGCAGTTGTTAGTATACTCCAAACCCTAGAAGCAGTCCAATGCCTAGCAATAGTTCAATGGATAAACAATGTTATATCCGAGTGATTTAATATCAGTGAGTAACAAGAAGAGTGGACTAGTGATACATATGACAACTTGATTGTATCTTAAAATTGTTAAGTTACATGGAAAAAATATGGACACATAAATGGACTGTTGGGTCCAAGTGTGCAGTTGCTCAGAAGAAATAAGTTCTAAAGTTGGGTAATTACCACTAACAACAACAACCTGCATATCTCAGGGTAACAAATAAAAGATTTTTATGTATGGTTACTATACCAATTAAAACTACTTAAAGTGAAAGTTAATTTTAGACTTTCAGCTATGTCATTTATAGAAAATACAAATCAGTCCGTAGAAACAGATTGAAGCAAGGTTGTGGCGGCACACACCTTTAATCCCAGCAGTCAGGAAGCAGAAGCAGACAAATCTCTGTGAGTTTGAGGCCAGGCTGGTCTACAGAGCTACCTCAAGGACAGCTAGGGTTGTTACACATAGAAACCCTGTCATGAAAAAACAAGCCAAACCAAGTAAAGAAGCACACAGACAGTAGACCAATCACTGTAGGGAAACACGGGAGTAAAATAGGATAGATTTAAATAGGAGCCAGGGGAATTATTTTAGGGGTCTGAGTGTATTTTTTATGTTTATAGTGATGTTTTATAGTAGTATAAAGTATACAAATATAAAATATAAAGTATAGTAGTAATAAAATATAACTTTCATATGTAGTTTATTGTACAAAAGATTATACTTCAATAAAGTCATTACAAAGAAAAGGAAAGAAAACCTACATCTCACATTCATCAAAAATAATTTTAAGAGGTTGGAGAGATGGCTGAGCAGTTAAGAGTGCTTGCTACTCCTCCAGAGGACACCAGTTTAGTTCTCAGCATCCACAGCAGGCAGCTCATGACGCAACTGCAAGAAATCTGATGCTGTTTTGGCTTCTCTGGGTTCCTGTATTCAAGTGCACGCACACACACACACACACACACACACACCATACACACACATAAAATTAAAACAAATCTTTTTAAGAAAGAGAATTCTGACACCTAACCTGTCCTAATGAGAATTCACCTGCTGAAGCCCCTGGCGTGGGGGTTAGAATATACTAGACACCAAATGCACCCATGTCCCTTCACGTGATCACTTATAATAAGCGCCCCCACAATGCTTATCGAAAACAAATGCCATATTAATTTATTTAGGTCTGTTTTTAAAACCTTGAGGAGTTGTGTTTAATCAAACATTTTAAAAATAAGGGGTAAAAAGCCAAATAAATGCCCTCTTCTCTAGGTTAAGATACTGAGGCAGAAAGAAGCGAAGGCATTGAAGTTACCCAAATGGTGACTCATAGAACTGACATTTCTGTATAAGCATTGTGTCTGGGAAAAATAACTCAACACACGACCATATGGAAGGAGAGACTTTGGGAATTCAGAAAAGGCAGCCTGGGTTGTGTGCCTGGCAGTTAGAGATGTCCTTAGAAAAGAACAGGATGTTTGCTGAGCTTTGAAGGAGAGAAAGCTTTGAAACAGGGGGAGGTTGCAGTATTTCTCAGACAAGGATGACTGTCAAGCATAGCAAAGCCCGAGAAGGTATTTCTCCAGTCTTTGGTGAGATTTCTTAAAAGGGTGAGTTAAACCAAAATCCACTGACACTTTGTCTAATAAATATTGCAGGCAGAATATAAATAGCTGGTCACTGGGTGGAGAGGATGAGGGAGCTGTCCCTCTGGCAGGCACCCATCGACAGGAAGTCCTTGCGGACCTAGAGCTGACTATTTAATGATTAATGAGGCAGTTCTTTCATGCAGTGTATCATACAACAGGGAAAACTGTTGGGGCTTGGCAGCTTGCTCTGATAGTGAAAAGGAAATACTGTTTTTACATGTGTCAGTGGTCAGTGCTAAAACATAAAGTCAGACCCCAGGATTACTAATTAGTAACAACACATGCATTTGCTCTCGTGATTTTTTCATGGTGGTAAAGGTGGCATAATCAGACATCCAGGAGATAAAATCAATACTACTTCACATATGGAGAAAAGAAAACATTTTTCCATACTAAAGAGTGAAACAAAGAGAGGGTATCCAGAGCTTGGAGATTCATATGGGGATATGAGATGAAGTCCAAGATACATCACACAGAGATACAGGAAGCTTACGAAGCAACAGCGACAATTACCAGCTAGCAAGAATGGAAATAGGAGGGCAGGTTTGTGATAAAAGTCACCCTGAACCTTCGCTGATGCAAAGATAAAAGCAAAGTGGGCCTATAAGAGACAGGACATTGATAGTCCAGTTGCAAGAAGCAGCCTACAGTAATGTGGGAGAGCAACGCCCTGCATTACTTATGCAATTTCACCACTGCAGCTGTCAGAAACTGGGAAGCACAGTCATGGGATAAATTCATTCTTCGTGTATAACTGAACATGAGAGAAAAGATCTTCTTGCATAAAATGAGGACTGCCTTGCACGGTCCCCTGAAATAATCCTAGGGAAGAATTAAGATTCAGATACATTCAATGACCAAAGAATGCCTTGGCCCAACTTTAAAAGTGCAGAAGCAGGAGAAGATGAACACAAGACACCCACCAAAAAAAGCTCAGGGACTTGGGTGCAAGAAGTAGCGAGCAAAGTGAGCAAAGATGAAAATGAAGGGAACGATGATATTTGTGGAAATAGCACAATGATAGTCAAATAATTACCATTACTACAGAAAACTCAAATAATAACCAAAGGTATAGTATAGGAATAAAAACACCTCTGCCTCTATTAAACTTCAAAAATGAAAAAGGTTGAGGAAATTAAGGCCAAATGATCAATAACTCTAAGATTAAATATAGTAGGGACTAAATTGAATTTCGCCACAATGATGTAAAGTCGGGTATAAATGCAGGATATCCACCAAATCCTCTAAGGCTCTTAGGACTAGCCAAGTCATGGGTCATGTGGGAGAACAAAACAAGTAGTTTACTTTGGACATAAAATAAGAAGCATGGTTTATACAACTCCTTAAAATAGTAACTAAAGATGTAATTTCGGATAACCAAACTCTAAATGGAATGACATCAAACTCATCTAGCCCTATGAGCTAAGAAATGTAAGGACTGTAAGTAACAATAAAATAATAATTAAAAGTTAATACCCAATAGCTGGGTAATAATGGTCAGCCACTATCATAAATCCTCTTAACATTTCTATGAAGTGTGTATTATTGTCCTCATTATCCATTATCCACCTATGTGTCTGTCACCTACCAACTGCCTACACTTAGAATCTAAGAAAATACTAATCTTACTGCCTGATAATACAGAGATAAGATAACTGAAAGAAATGGAGATGAAAGGAAAGAAATTGTTCATGTTCTCATCTTCTGCACTGAGAAGACTGGTACAACAGCAACTTAATTAAAATGGCTGTGTCTGAACTAAAGGCATAAAAGTAATCACTAAGGTAAAGTATAATTCGATGGCATGTGTAAGCTGAGAGAGATGGAGATTAGAAATGTAATTATTTGAATCACCAGTTATAATAGAAGTTGAATTAGCTTCCCATATTATGACTATAAAATTAAAAAGATTAAATAATCTAGGAAGACTACTGCATATTCAACAATAAAATGACCGTAGACATACACTCAATACTGTATCATTTTTCAAGAAGCACACTGGCAGAAAATTACAACAAAATGATGAAAGTACCTAAAACAACTCCTGGAAATGAAATGGAGGAGGCAGTTTTCAGTTCAGAGAAGATTACATTTAAGAAAAAAAAGAAATTAATTCATTGAAGATGATACTCCATATTATGAATTTAATTATCTTGATTATATGCCTCCCAAATAATATATAAGCAACATTAGAAAACAAAGATACTAGGAAATGCAAAAAGCGATTAGACTTTATAAACCATCCCTATTATTGCTTAGAAATTGTCAGTGAGGAAACATGAGAGCACAGAAGATGCAAATAATATACATCAAGTTAATTGTATATATAGCACACAAAAATGAAAAGTTTTCAAGAGATTTGGAACATGTCAAAGATACTAACCACAAAGAAAGTGACTAATAGAAGTTATGTTAACAATAAATAGGCTAAAGAGAAGAAAGTGTCAATCCCAGGAAGAAATGAGCTAAAATAACATCATAGGACTCCTTCCAAATTTAGCTAACCCATCTTTCTTATTCCAGTTAAATTATTCCACAGCAGGAGTCTTCAATTTGTTCTGTAAGGTTCAGACACCACACACCTTTGACTTCACAGGCTGTCTGGTTTCTGCTCAGTCTCTTCAGCTCTATCCATAGAATGCAAAGCTGAAATGAGTAAATGAGTAGTCATGCTTAGCTCTATTCTATAAAATTTTATTGAAAAAATCAAACTAACAACACTAGATTGCAAAGCATGTTTTAGAACATAGTTGCTAATTGTATTTTTACAAAATAGTAAAAATATAGATAATAACATTCCCTACAGCATAAGCATGATATTAGCTTTTAGAAATAGCCATGCAAAATTATTCAACAAAATACCAGCAAGTAAAATTCAGCAGCACACCGAGGGAATAATGCAGAATACTCTGGTGGACTTTATTCAGCAATGTAAATAAGGCTAGGTGTTCTAGTGTTTCAAAAATAAAATTTCTAGTATCTATTGAGAAAAAGAACAGCTTTGGGAAGACAATTTCTTACTAAGATAAGTCTTCTCTAATCTAAAGGCCAGAACCATGCTCAATGAGAGGGTAGAAGATTTCCCTTTGAACAGTAATATGTCAGCTGGGCATGGTGGCTCACACCTTTAGTCCCAGCACTCAGGAAGAAGAGGCAGTCTGATCTCTGTGAGTTTGAGTTCCAGCCTGGTCTACATAGTGAGTTTCAGGACAGGTTGAACTACATAGTGAAATATTGTCTAAAGTACTGGCAATAAGAAAAGGAAAGAAGCATAAAAAAACTACAGAGGTTTAATAAGAAACTACTATTGATAGTTTCTATCATTTACCTAAAAATCTTGAGACTCACTACAAATAAGGAAATGAATCAGAAAAGTGGCTTAGTATCTTCCATATATGTATCTATCTTTTGTGTCCAAATACGTATGTGCTTAAACATATAATAATTAGTATAATAAAAAACAAATTTTAAAACCAAAAACTAATAAACCACTCATGCCAAATCTTATTCAAAAACAAACAAGCAAACAAGCTCCCAAATTCCAGACCAAACTCCATCATGAAGAGGGAATCTGGGCATAGAATACCACCCATAGTCATAGAGCAAATAACAGTTGTTAGCTGTCGAGTGAGGGACAGATAGTTTTCTTTAAGAGTGTCACCCTGATAAGTCAACTACACTCCACTGGGAGACCACATATCCAAAAATAAATATTTGGGAAACACAAAACAGTCTTGAATGATTAAAAAAAGGAGACATAGTTGGGTGGATATGGAAAGGGGGCTTGGACTTGGGAAGAGCTGGGGTGGTCAATAAGATCAAAATATGTTGTACAAAACTCTCAAAGAGTTAATAAAAAGACTACAACAACTGAGATTAAACACGTGAATATATATGCATGCATACACCAAATCCAGAATATTGTAGCTTGCTTCCTTGGTGCTGTGATAAAACCGTGACAAAAAGCAACTCGGACAAGTAAAGAGTTCATCAAGGGAAGTCAAGGCAGGATATCAAGGCATGAACCTGAAAAGGGGAAGTGAATATGAGACCATGGAGGAACACTGCTTTCCAAAGTATCAGCTACCATTCTTATAGAGCCCAGGCCTACCCACCCATGGATGATACTGCCTAGAGTGGGCTGGGCCCTAATAAATTAATTAGCAATTAAGAAAATGTCTCACAGACTTGCATAAAGACCATTCTGATCTAGGCAATACTTCAAGGAAGGTTTACTCTTCCCAGGTGCTTCTAGGTTTGTGCCAACTTGACAACTGAGGCTAACTATGACACCTAGTAAGAAAAACGTGTGTGTGTGTGTGTGTGTGTGTGTGTGTGTGTGTATGAGAGAGAGAGAGAGAGAGAGAGACAGAGACAGAGACAGAGATGCATTGGTGTACAAGTGCAAACACCCACCAAAGCCAGAGGAGGATATCACGTGCCCTTCTCTATCACCCTCTGATTCCCTTGAGTCAAGTTCTCTCACTGAACCTGGAGCTTGCTCCTCTTCAGCTAGCTGGCTGGAGTCCCAGCCTCCCCCGTAGTGCTGGGTTTTGGACACATACTGAGCTTTTTATGTAGGTTCTGGGCATCCTGAATCAGAGCTCTGTGCTTTCTATGCTTACCTACTAAGACATTCTCCAGCCCCGGAAAGACTTTTAACTTTCAAGCATCAGGACACCCAAAAGGACTAAGTCGATAGAAAGCACATCTAATATCCAATATACCTAATCTCAGCTAAAACTTAGTGCCATGAGTTATTAACTCTTCTTCAATTTCTCAATATTCATGGCCTTCTAAAGAAAATGGCTACAAATTAATGATGGAAGTCACGAAATAATCCCACACCAGTTCAAAATTATGAATTATTAAGGGTTATTTATTTAAGGGAAAACTTACAGATCACTGTCCTAGATAACAGTCCTCTACACGAATAGAAACAGAGTATAGCAGCCAGAAGTGGGAGCCAGAAGCAAGAGAGGGGGCACATGCTTTATAGTTGCCTTTACAGTATCAGAGACCATGCCCAAGTGGGCTAGTATCTTAAAGGCTATTGGCTGAAGGAGCAGAATGTGCTCCCACAGCACCTTTCCCTTTTGTTTAAATAAGAGAGTTCCAAACCCAATACAAAACTATATACACTAGGAACAGATATCAAGTATAATTAGAATTACAACCAGTATAAACAATATTAAGCAAGGAATGTATGCTAAATGTTTTAATAAAAATCCTATCCTAAGGAGTCTAAGTTTTGCATAGGAAATGGCTTGGCTAGATTTTAAGAGTATGGTAACTATGACTATCTAATCTTCAACCCTACTAAAGGCCTGAGAAGGGAGATAATATTACTTGAGCAGGCAGGAAGTACAACCAAGCAGCTTCCAAAGTGAGCAATATATGATAGAGACAATTAACTACCTGAGCAATCACCCAAAGTCTCATTTGCAAATTATTCAGCAAATGTTAATGAGGTAATTAGGGAGCCATTTCAAGGAAGCTACTCAGTCACTGTGACATTCATTCTACAGCAACACTCAGATACAGCTTAAAACAACACTATAGAATTTCCAGTATATGTTCAGTGCAGGGTAGGACTTTCCAAATTGAACACAGAGTCTAGAAAGGCTAAAAGGCTTTACTATGTAAACAACAAAATAAACAAGTAGACAAAAATTATCATAAATAAAGCCAAACAGTTTTTAGAAGACAAATTATGGACTTCAGTGTTTAAAGGAAACCATCACAAATCAAAAAAGAACTATAAAATGTCTAGGTGAAGGCTGGAGAGATGACTTCGTGAGTAAAAGTACTTGCCTCACAAGTCTGACCCAGTCTGATTCCCAGAACCTTCCTAAAAGCCAGGTATGGCTGTGC
>LOEQ01004704.1:165589-184130 GCA_001685075.1 Bramus lutescens | reverse complement strand
AGAAGCTCCTGAGATCACTAGCCTGGTTTATGCAATGGCCCAGAGACCTCGTCTCAAAACTAGGTGGAAAGGCGAAGACTGACTACTGAGGCTGCGTTCTAACTTCCTCACATGCCCTATGGCACGTGTGCACCTGCACCAACATACGTGAATGTGAACGCTAACCTACCATACACACACACACTCACTCACAAACACACACACACATTCACTCACAAACACACACACTCTCACAAACACATACACACACTCACTCACAAACACACACACTCACTCACAAACACACACACACTCTCACAAACACACACACTCACTCACAAACACACACACACAAACACACACACACACACACACACAAATCCCCAACTGAGTAATTCAGTATAAAAAGCAAGTACAGATTATGCTTGATAAAAAGTTAGTTGCTCTGGAAAGATGGAACAGCAGTTAAGAGTACGTGCTGGGCAGAGAACCCATGACAGGCATCTCATAACTGCCTGTAACTCCAGGTGGTCTGACACTCTTAGGGCCTCTGCAGTTTCCTGCATGCAGGGGAACACACACATACACATATGCACACACATAGATATAGATAGATAGATAGATAGATAGATAGATAGATAGATAGANNNTAGATAGATAGATAGATAGATAGATAGATAGATAGATAGATAGATAGATACATCCCATAAATATATTTATTTAAATCTAAAGTTTGACCTTTCTTTTCTGTTTCTTTGGTTATTGTACTTGGGTTTCTTTCTTCCCTTTATGCTGACCTTAGTTTTCTTCTGGTATCTAGAGGTAGATATTACATTACTGATTTTAGACATTTCTTGCTGTCAAATGTAATCAATAAAATTGATGAAGTTCCTTTTAGGTATCCCTTTATTTGTCATGCTGCCATTGTCTGTCACTCAAAATATTTTATCTATGTAATGTTTTACTTAACTCATGGATTCTAAAGGTTTGTCTTACATAATTCTAAATAATTGGAGACTACGTGTCTCTCACTGGTATTGCTTTCTCACTATAATATGTCAATCATTCAAGTGTTACTGTTTTATGGGTCTGGAAAAGAGTCACCTTGATAGATGTAGTATGTGCCTTTGAAAAAGACACATTAAGATTTGTGATATAAATATTCCAAGATTAAGTTGGTTCAGAAGGCCACTAATATTACTTATAAACCTATTGCTGTTTGGCAAGGCTGCTGTACTATGTCAGTTATTGACTAGTTGAAATATTCAGCTATAGTGGCATATTTGATCAAAGGTGTATAGGGGTTGTATTTTACTTGAATTAAATCTGTCCACATAGATTTTGCAAACATAGAGGCTCTTAATGGACACATGACTGTTGTATATTTCTGATGACCTCACTTTAGTACAAAATTTCCAATCCAACTTTTCATTAGTAAGTCTATTTTATTTAACGTTAATATAGGCATTCCTATTTTCCTTGTTAGAACATTTTTCTATCTATGTAGTTATGTTTACATAGCTTCACATAACCACTTTTGGTTATGCATGAAGTATGCTTGTCAGTATACATTTGATACTTTGAATGTCACGTCTTGGCATATATTACCTCTTAAAAAATAAACTAATCCTCTTTCTGAAGTAATGTATATTTAAGCGTTTTAATCCTATCAGAAGTATAAAGCAGGAGGATTATTAGTTTGAGGCCACCTTGTACTGTATAGTAAGACCTTACCTCTAAAAAAATAGAAAATTAAAATTAGAATACGTTTTAATGTTTTGTACAATGTACTTCAGTGAATTCTTTCTTTGGAATGGACACATTTATAAAGAGTGAATCAGTCAGCTCTTTACGTACAGGCAGAGAAAAGTCTTCAGGCAAAAGACTCTCAGCACCCCTTTTCCTCCTGTAGCAACACAAGGTCACACAGAATTTGTCGAGACCTTACATGAGCACTGGTATCTGAGTGCCATAAAGCTTGGTGTCCAGCTTCAAGCTGGTCACATATGTGACTTTATATTCAGTTACACAGGGAGCCTTCTCTATGGGTCCTCTCTGTCTGCTTCTGTATGGTGCAGTTAATCTAGTTATTGTCCCAATTCACATTGAAGAAGAAGATAGAATATTCCCACATTCAAGTATTTATATATCCCCACATACAAATACATAGTTCAAATTCCTTCGTACCAAAGTACTGCCAAAAACTGGAAGGAGATAATTTACTGCTCTCACGGGGATCCTCATTCAGACTAGCTATTCAGATTTGTGAAATCCTTCTCATTGAGTAATCTGAAACTTGCCTTTTTACCAATCTATTTTGTGTCTAGAATGTGTGAAATATTGGACCCTTCCTTTCCCTGAATGGGAATGCTAAGCTAAACAGTCAACCGGTATACTCCTTATAACGTCAGGGGGAAATTGGAATCACTGTAAAATCATAACAAAGCATACCAAGGTCCTCCCTTCTACATGGGACTCATACATATAAGCATGAATGCCATGTTTTTGCAGGCTGACAAATTATATCTTTCATCAAGAAATCACCCCTATCAAAATAGGATGCATACGCCAGTTTGGGAGCTTTGCCGTGTGGAAATTACTGGTACTCGTATATGGTCCCCAGGGACTGTTCCCTGAGGCTGAAATTTACCAAGTAATTACTTGGTAGAAGGGGGAGCCTGAAACACACTTTATATTCTACTATTGCCAGTCAATTATTACTTCTCTAAACTACTCCCATAAATCTCTGCTAATTGTAGCATGTATCTCCACGGCAGAAAGGAAGCTTGCTTTCCATGTATGCTGCAGCTTTTAATCCCAAACATAAAACATTCTGCCTCGTCACATAATAAATACCTCTTCATTCAGGATATGAATGAATGGGCTCTGGACATCACTTTGATCTTCTTGTATATTAACCAGATACAGAGAATAAAAATAAGAAACACAATTATTGTTAGAGGGTTGTGTTCAAGCTGCCCAATCAACTCTCTGAAATCATTCACTGATAGTGGCTCCGGTTTGAATTCTCCCTGAAGACTGAGAATGTGAAGTGTCACTACAGATTTTGATGCTTCCTGAGCGGGACAGAAGTGTTTTCATGAGAACAGACATCAACAATAAATAGATATAATTTCTGATACCCTTAGCAAAGTCAGCCATGTTCAGAAATTTACCTCCTCCCCAATGGAAATGAGCTCTTCCAAGAAACCCAACCCAAATTTTCTGAAGATAAATTAGATTAAAGCCTGGAAGAGTTTAGCACTGTGCCTGACTTCTATGAGCCTTGGGGAAAAAGAGTCCATGTTAGCCAGAGGAAATGAATAAGAGAGAAGACCTATTCTAGCTTCTCTGTGTCTTAGCTGGTTGGGTTCTGTCTGTTTTTTGATTGGTTAGTTGGTGTGTTTTGATTTGTATGGTTTTGGTGGCAATAAATGTTGAAGAAAGTTAAGATTTTCAGTCTCTGAGACAACGGAACAGCAAACGGGGCAGCCTGGGCAGCTGTCCTGCATGAACTGCCTCTAAAGTCTGCTACATTCTTTCTAAGTAAGTGTCAGCCATTTTGCATGGCTTCTCATCTGTTCCTTTCTTTGCCATCTTGTGTCTCCATCAGAACATTCTGCCACAACTTCCTCAGTAAAGTCAGGTGCTCCCCTCTTTCCCATTATCTTCCATTCTGATAACTTTGTGATAACAGTCATCAACCTGTTCTGGAATGTTCTCTCTCCAAAGTTCCCTTCTTAATGAATCACTTCAGGGGACAAACTTGGGTGGCAACAAATATTTTGATCTTATATATGGTTTTCATTGTTCATCCTTAGCAGAGTGTCTGATGAATAATAAGTATCCAAAGGATTTAATTTATAAATGAATGAGTAAACCACACATTCTCAGGCAACTTTCACCTGAGCACCAGAGGAAATTTCACTGGGTGCTAACGTCCATTTGCCTGAAATGAAAAGTCTTATAATTTGCTCCTGAAAGTGTGTAACTACACACTGAATATTTTGTATGTCTATTCTTTTTCTTACAAAAATCATGATCTTGTCCTCAAACATACAGGTGAACACTTATTCTCTTTAAATCTGAGAAAATGAATTGAAAGTAACACTTTACTTTCAAATATAGCCAATGAAGACAAAATAGGAAGTCAAGTGCCCAACAGTTTTCAGGAAAGATTAATTTTTCTCAACTCCCAGAGTCTACCTATTGTCTAGATGGCCTATATATTTTGTAATATCATCACGATGATAAGCTTCTTGAATCTAATAATATCTTTCATTGGATCTAAGAATCCCCCTCTGTTCTTACTCTGTAGCTGCAGCAATTCATCCCTAAAACTCCATTGCCATCATTGATTCTATTTTTTCATCTCCATAATCCACTATCTCATATATAAAATGGGGGAAAAGGTCAGACCTACTGCATAGATGGGTTGTAGTAAATAATTAGTGATACAAACAAATATTTAAAATGACTTCTGCTACACGGCTAATAAAAGTTAATGCTGCAGTTACAGCACAGTGTCTTATATCATTCAGGAGATTTTTAAGAATATTTTTCATTTTGATAAAGTTTCTTTAAAAAAATCACTCTTATAAATCAGCATGGTGGCACATATCTGTAATTCCAGTACTTGGGTGACTGAGGCAGGTAGCTCATAAATTCCACATCACTTATGAACTTATGACTTATAACAAGTGACTCCATCTCAGAATATGGAAAGAGAAACAGAGACAGAGAGAGACAGAGAGGAAACCACCATCTTCTCTTCATGGTGGATTGATTGGATTCCGAACTGCCCAGGACATCAGTACATATACCTTCACTGTATCTGTGAGGACATTTCCACAGAGGTTTAACTAGAGAGGGAAGAACCATCCCGAAGGGGGTGCCACAGCCAATGCTTGAAAGCAAGCCTGAATTAAAAGGAAAGGGAAGAAAACCAGATGAGTGGAAGTGTTCCTCTTTTTCTGTTTATGGATGTGGAGACGTGATGCTTCTCCAGCGTGATGGACTGTAGCCTCTAGACCAGTGGTTCTCAACCTGTGGGTTCCAAATCCTTTTGGGGACCGAATGACCCTTCCACAGGTGTCACCTAAGACCATCAGAAAACACAGATATTTACATTATGGCTCATAACAGTAGCAAAAGTAAAGTTATGAAGTAGCGGTGAAAATAATTTCATGGTTGGGGGTCACCACAACATGAGGAACTGTATTAAAGGATCACAGCATTAGGAAGGCTGAGAACTATTGCTCTAGACCACTACCCTAATAAACTTTTCCGGATCTCATGAGGATAGAATGATATAGTGGAAACAGAAACCATGAAGATAATGGAGTTAACCAAAACTAAGCATGTATGAAAATATCCTCAGTAAACCCATTACTCTGTGTGCTATATAAAATAAATTGAAATTAAAAGATTTAAAAAATAAAGCTGTAGTTAGTTATTTTAGTTATTTGGTCACAGAGATGAAAAAAATGACTTTAAAAGGTAATGTTGACTGAAAGTCTAGTAATATCATTCCATAGTGTCTCCTTTTGTCTTCTCTTACATTGCTACCATACCTGCTTACTCAGAAGTCAAACCCCAAGCAATCGGGATACAGTGAAATGCTATGGCCTGAATATTTAGCGTGTTATTTCCCTGTGGTATGTATGCCTTTGCTCTCTGCCCCTTCCTCATCTACCTGTGTCTCCTGTCTCCCATACACAGCTAACTTGATCCTACGTCTCTATGTGCTACCTTGATAAAGTCAGAACCTCACATCCACATGGATACTGGGCCACACCATCTCTCAAGCTCAACAGCATTCTTCTGTTGCCAAGGGTTTCCCGCCTTGCAATAAAAGATGAACTAGATGCCTGTAATACTCTTACAACTCTGCCCTCATCTTGGAAAAAAAAGTGTGAACAGGGCAGAGAAAAAGCTTAAGGGGTGGTGAGAATCCCGTGTTCAGGCACAACACACTGTTCTGGAGTGATGAGGAGGTAAGCACTTATGTTCAAAAGCCATGTTTGTCCCTAGGGTGAACAAAGACTACTCGGATCTTCCTGATAAAGAATTTTATTCTCGGGTATTTTTTTCCACATTGCTGCACTAGACCAGACATCTATCGTTATATGGATTTCTTGACTTTTCTGGCAGACTTGGATGATCTAGGATGACTACACATTCATCTATACAGTGTGAGGCTGAAACTGGCAGAGAAGTAACAATTGCTTTCCAGGAAAGCTGGCCTTAGGAGAAAATGGCTCTTCGCCTATTTTCAGAGGTGACAGTGTCCACTTTACTCTCAGGACTTAAATCCTTTTCAAATCCATCTCTGCTGACTAGCTAGCATTTGTAGCACTCCGTTTACAATCGAGTAGCAGGGTCTATGTGATGGCAGCTTTCTCCAGGCTGATCAAAGCAGGCAGAGAAATGTACCAAGTGATCATAAAACAGGATGTATTATATAAACGATATGGTATCAATTGAATTGTATTATACATGTATGGTCCTGAAGCAAGCCAACTGTGTCAGCTACCTTTCTGGTCACCATGACAAAACGTTTGAGATAAGCCACTTGAGGGAAGAGAGGTTTGTTTGGCTTAGAAGTCAGAGGAAATAACCCCTGGTTGTGGAGAAGGCATGGCAGCTAAGGCAGCTGGCTGAGCTTGAAACAGCAACCTGCTCACATCTCCACAGATCCTGAAGCAGAGGGCTAGACAGGAAGCAGAGCAGATCACACCATGCAAAATCTTTTTGTTCTTACATCTGCCAGGTTGGCCCTGCATCCAAAAGTTCCCCCAGCCACCCCAAACAGTACAGCAAACCTAGAATAAAGTATTCAAAAACACAAGCCTGTGAGAGCCATTCCACATCCAAAGTTTATCTTCATCTATCAAGAGAAGCGTTAAGTCATTTAGTCTTGACTATGTAGGAAAATGTTTCCCAGGGCCACTACTATTGGTTACATACAACATCCCAGTTTCTCCTCAAAGAGATGATACGCCTTGCCTTGCTATTGGCCAGCAATGCTTCGCATGTGTTCCTTCTTGGCTGCTTTTCTCACTCCTGTTATGACATGGACAAGCAGAAATATTTCTGTTCAGCTCAGAAGAGAAAGAGGGAAGAAAGGACATCAGCACAAACGTGCAAAAACCAAGCATAGCATTCCACTCATTTATCAGTCCTTAGGGAGCCAGCTAAGCCACGAGAGACGATAGGTGCTGTTTTACGGTAGGGACAAAGACAGAAGTCCTGCTTCCTTAAATACCCATGTGTCAGTGCGGGGTGAGGGGCAGACAACAAACAAACTCAGGCATTGTACATTTTTATGCCATGAATTTTCATACACTAGACTAAAGCTGTGAGGGGCAAAGGTGGAGTGGTGATCTGGGTGAGGTGGGATGGGATGGGAGAGGCGTCCTGAGTTAGGATAAATTTTGAAATTCACACTGAAATGCCATTTTGGCTAAGCCATGAAAGTTTAAGGAGCCAAAGGTAAGAGCTCCAAGAGGTATCCAGATCAGAGCCGGCGAATGGAGCATGGAGAGCGGGGTAGGAGAGGTGAGTGTGAGAGTCATACAAACATAGCCTGAGGGAAGGACATGGTCATTGCTTTCCCTATCATGAGGGGTAGGAGAGCTGAGCACACAGGAAGAGTAAACAACCACAGGGTGAAGGGAGTCTAGAATTTCAAGGGAAAATGAGGTCGTAAGATACAGCTCCCATTTTGAGTCCATGTCTATGAACAGGGCTTTGCTGCTTAGAGCAAAGCCGCTTTTCAAATCTGAAGTCCTCTAACCTATGCAGATGACAGTCCCTCAGTGCACTGGAGTGATTGTAAGACAAGATAATCAAATATTGCAGGCAAATAATACGTTCATTACGGTTTTAATGAACAAAAATACCCAAGGAGCAAGAAGGCACAGCTGAAATGTGTGTTGGGAAGTAGTTCATCCAGGTGGTGAGGAAAGAAAATGCTTAGTTTTCTTCTATGATAGTTTTTTTCCTTAAAATAATAATAATAAAATGAAGAAAATTCATTTTAAGCCTTTAAGCTATAAAAGCATAGTTCTGAAAGCAGGCAGAGAAGAATCTTTCCACCTTGAAAAGCTAAAGATTAACTTTGCACTTATTCAAAGCCCTGCATTCAGTTGGGAAATACAAAGCGCCGTGAGATATAATTCTCTCAATTGGAATTAATAGGTATCATTTTACAGAAGTCTAAGGGATGCCAAGGGGAGCAGGATTAAATGATGATCCATTTGTTCAAGAGTTAATTGAGTTTCCTGAACTATTCGAGAGCATTAGGTGCTATTTAAAAGACGAGTTACAAGCAAATAGCACCCAGGGTCTCCACACTCTGAATTGGAGCTCAGCATGTTTTCCAGCTGATTTACAGTCCTTAGGGAATAAGTTGCTGCTCAAATAATCAACAGTTACATCTTTTAATGTCTTCATGAAATCTGGACTAATGATACGACAAGGGGAATGGACAAAGTGTCCCATGGCCTGCGGATATGAACATTTCCCAAGGAACTCGCTATCTTTCTGTCAAGAGTGCTCTCAGTTGCACTTAGCTAATAGATTTGGTATACTTGTGTCTGAACGAATAGTTTAATTAAGTGTTTTGTTCAATAGTAGCTTGTTGTAGGTTTACATTTTTGTGCATGCCACTTCAAAAGCACAAGCAACAAAAGAGAAAAGAGATGCCTTAGACTTTGACAAAATCAAGATCATTCATGTATCAAGGACATCATCAAGGGCATGAGAAGACGATCTACAGTCTAGAAGAAATTCAAGTCGCAGGCATGATACAGATTTGCAGCTGGACAACATAAAGCATGTTTCCAAGTTGAGAACACAAAGGCACACGACTTAATTTCAAAGTGGGCAGAGAGTGTGAATAGATACCACTCTAAAGAATATATGTGAATGACGAAAAACCAAAGAACAGTCTCAACATCATCAGCCACCAAAGAGGTGAAAATCAGCACCATGAGATAGCCCTTCACATCACTGAAATGGCTCTCTCCAAAACACTGGCCATAACAAATTCTTGTCAGTATATTGAGAATTTCCGACTATCATAAGCTGATAACTGGAAATGAAAATAGGAAGCTATTCTTTGGAAAACAGTCTTAGCATCCTTAAGATTAAACAGAATTATTATGGGACTTGACAATTTATTCCTAGGTATTTACCTCAGAGAAATAAATATAAGTCCACATATAAGCAAGCCTATGTATATACACAGCAGTATGATTTATGACAGTCAGCTACTGAACAAACTCCAATGTCCTTTGGTAGTCCAAAAGGATAAAGTTATAATATATCATATGATAGAATTTTATTTGGAAATAAAAGGAATGAACTACAGGCCAATGTTAAAACGTCCCTAAACTTTAAAAGGATCCGAGAAAGTCAAATAAGCCAGTCACTGCATGATTTACTGTATGCCAAGTGTGGAGAACAGGCTGAGAAAGTAGATAAACTTTTGCCTAGAAGTTGGGAAAACTAAGGGAAGATGAGAAGTGGCCTTATTGGTACAGGGTTCCTTCATGGGGGTGATGGACTATGGCCAAATACCTGTGATGGTTACACAGTCCCATGAATACACATGATGCTATGATATGGTTTACCTTACAAAGATGAATTGTAAAGTTTAAATAGCATGTGGATTATATCTCAATAGGGATGCTGATTTTTAATAGAGACAGAAGAACCTAAATGATATCCATGTTTGCATGTTTCTCCTCCAAACAGGAAGATGCTAATACTCCTAGGAATGGAAACATCTGACTGACTTTCATTGAGCTGTGCTCACCTTCAACATGAAGATAGGTATTAGAAGAACTGAAAATGGAGTTTTCTAATATGTTCACAGAGAATGGATGCTCTACATGAATTTATACCTATGTACCACATGTGTGCAGTGCCCAAGGAGGCTAGAGAAGGGTATTGCATCCCTTAGAACTGGAGTTACAAACAACTGTGTGTCACCATATGTACTGGGAACCAAACCAAGGATCTCTAGAGGAGAAACCAGTGTTCTTAACTGCTGAGACATGGCTCCAGACCTTGGTCATTAGTTTTTTTTTAAGCCATGCCTTCTTTGAGGCCTTATAGTAATAGTAAATATTAAACTAAATGCATTCAGTATATTGATCTCTCTGATATTTGAGATTCAATCTGAAGACAAATCTTATGTCCCCCAATACATGTAAAAGGTGCTTTCTATCTTCTTTTAAGGAAATAATAAACACAGGTTCTGAGAATTCCCAGGAATGACTCTTTTGGATCTGGGACAAAAGTCACCTGTGATTTTCTTGTGCTGTCCTATCCCTCAATCTTGAAACCTCAAGACAGTGCCAAGCATCAAAAAGGGGTCCTAGGAAGGAAAGATACAGAGGAGGGGAAAGGGTCAATGAGCTAGCTGTAGTGGCACATACCTATAATCCTGGCACTTGGAAGGTGGAGGCAACAGATCAGGAGTCCAGCATGAACTTGAGCTGTATCACAAATTCAAGCCCAATCTAATACTCTAATTTTGGGCAAGGCTGAGAAAGAACGGTTACAGGTGAACTCAGGTTCTCCCCTTCCACTCTTCTATGGTGCTCTTCAAAGTAAGCAGGAAAGGTTTGGTGGGATATTTGTAGGCTGTGTGAAGGTGCATTGCTGTGATTGATGTAAAGAAAATAAAAGCTGAATGGCCAATGGCTAGAAAGAGATTAGATGGGACTTCCATGGACAGAAAGGACTCTAGGAAGAAGAAAGGTGAAGACACCAGGAAACACAGAACAAGCAGAATGTACAGGCAGAGAGGTAACAGCCATGAGCCACATGGCAGAATGCATATTGCTATAAATGGGTTAATTTATGTTGTAAGAGCAAGTTAGAAACAAGCCTAAGCTATAGGCCCAACTTTCAAAATTAATAAAGGTCTCTATGCCAATATTTTCAGACTGGTGGTACTAATGAAAAAGCTTGATTTCAGGGAAGTATTATGTTATCAGAAACACAGAGTTCAGTTCCTCCTCAATCCACACAAACAATATCTGCATCCAAAATATCTCAAGTGATTGCAACTTGAATGATGCTGCACAAGCATTTCCATCAGTTGTTTCTTCAAGGCAGCAATTGGTGGTCAGCTTCACTGGGACCCAAGAGCACAAGGAAACTAAGACAATTGGCCAATACCACTATGTCCATGGAGGACTCCAGTTGGAGAGGAATAGAAATGTTTATTTTGGCTCCATCTTAAAAAGCATTATGTTGGAAGTGTCAAAGCAGACGGCTGCATCATTGAATCATCTTCCAGCCCCAAATCATTTTCAAGCACTTTCCCTTGCTGTAAGCTGGTTAGAAATTCCTGAATCTCTGCTCATGCCTTCATGGTACATTTCTGTGCTTTCAGCCATGCAAAGTAAAGAATGAATATCCTACCTCCTGTCAAACTCTCTATTTCACAAGTTCAAACTAATTACAGACGCAGATGGTACTGTTAAATGGAGCTCTCTATTATGACACAAACCAAATCAGCATTCCCAATAGAGACTCTGTTGCTATAAACTCATTGCTCAAGATTAGTTGAGATTTTTAATTTATATTAAGGAATTCTTTAGCATAATTTTATCCCAAAGAAAGACTGCTGTGGAAACTCATACGTGGGCCTTGAAATATTAGTTTTCTTCATCTGAACAGTAAAGAAAATCTTGGTGGCATGTGAGCATTTAAATACTACCTGGCTTGTATAAAGGAGTGAAGTCATAAGTGAACTGGCCCCACGTGCTCAGTCTTTTTCCCAATCCACAGTTAATTTAGAACACTTTCCAAATACTGTTGGTGAAGGCCATCTTCACGAGAGGGTCAGGGGCTCAAAGCCAGGGGGCAGAAATCCCCCCTTTTACTATTATTTTTATTTTTCAATAAATAAATAGCTACAGTTCTGCGGTGGTTAATTCTGAGTATTAGACATAGAATCATCATTTAAACAAAAGAAACAAGGTCTGGAACGTGCCTGTGAGGGATTTTTTAGATTAGAGAAACTGAGATGTTGTGAATCACACCAAATGTGCACTCTGACGCTCTCTGGCCTGTAATCCCAAACTTAAAAAAAAAATCAGGAGAAACTGAGCTAAGAGCCTGCAGTGATCTTTCATCTCTCTTTCTCTGTGTTTCTTGACTGTCAATACAACATAATAGTGTCTCATGCTCCTGGGGATGCCTCTCTAACCATATGAGCTGTGCCCTTCAAACTGTAAAGCCCTCAAACTGTAAGCCCAAATACACTCTTCTCTCCTAAGAATCTTCTAGTTGAAATAACAAATATTCTTAGATATTTTATCACAGCAGGAGTTTTCCTTGGAAGCTTGAGTATGGGCTCACCCTGTAAGGTTAACTAAACCCAAGGACTAAAATGCATCTTTGGGTGGCAAAGATTCCCTGATTTCTTGCTTCTCATTGTCACCTACTGTCATAATCTAATCCTTTCTGGGACTCAAAAGTAAAATGGTATCCATGATCCCAAACTGAATGGCTTTAGGTAAGACAGTAAGGATTTGAGTTTGGGTTTGGTTTTGTATTTCAGTTGTGTGCAATGACTTCAGCAAGGCAAGGGAAAGTCTGCCCCATCTTTGGAAGCTTTCTGAGGAATAAAATTCCAAAGTTCTCAACCTAGTCAAATAAAACAAGCATTTCATATTAAAAAATAACTGGTCCTTCCCATTCCCCCATTTTAAACAGGATGGATTTCAACATTGTCAAAAGAGAGTTGGTTATTTCAACTAGAAGATTATTAGAGCAATATTGGATAAATAATAATATGAAGGGCTGGTGTTATGGGTTGTTTTGGCAAATTTTATGCATTGAAATCTTGATTTCTAATATAATTATGTCAAGCTCTTTAAAAGAAAGCAATTGAAATTAAATGAAATATAAAAGAAGGCAGATGGTGTATCACATACTTTCTTGTCACTGCACAAAACAGTTGACCCAAGCAACTTAAGGAGGGAGTGGTTTGTTTTGGCTTGTGGGTTGAAGGTACTGAAGGTATAATCCATCATGGCAGCTGGAGCATGAGGTGTCTAGTCATACTGCTTCCAAAAGTTTAATTAGGAGGCAGAGGAGTGTAAATGACAGGGCTTGATACATGAATTCTGAAGATAGCATTAACGTCACTTATATCAGATGCTGATCCACCAATCTACCATGTACTCCACTGGACTTCGAGTATAGACCCTTGAGCAGAACATAATTAAGTAAGTATCTATATCAAGTCCAGATGACTCTGCAAGCTGCTTTGCTACTTCTACCATATGACCCATCGGATGTAATAGTATTTGTTGTGCATTTGGCAGATGGCAATGCTGTCCTGTTCTCTTCATGTAGCTCCTCAAATGCTGTTTCCTTTCCCCCACTCTCTTTAAAGTAAAACCTTCATCGGGAGCTTAGAGGGCGTGCATTCAATTTTTCCTATTCAAGCCTAACACCCTATTGTAGCTTTTTGCAAGAGATGCCATGCTAAGTAAAGAATGAAGCAACTAATGAAATGAATTCGCTTGTATTCATTAGAATTCTTACAACCCTCTAAGTTCCACAGTCAATGCCTGAACGAACCATTTCTAGTTCTACCACCTGCAAGATTCTTGCTCATTTCTGTAAGTGTCTTCTTTTGAAATGGAATTGCATTGGCCTAAATCTAACCTAGATATTAACCCTTGGGTACCTCAATGTGAGTTCTGGTGTTGCCCTATAATGGGACATTGCACATGTCACCTCAATTCCCTGAAAGCTCAGTTGCCCTTATTTAAAAAGTTTATAACAGTATTGATTAATACTGCTGTCAACTAATAGATATGTTTTCATTAAGCCGATGTGGGAACCAATACAAGACAATGTGTATCAAGCCTCCTATGCCAACTAAAGACCAAACAGTCATCAAAAGGAATAGAAAATGATCACAGTGCTACAGAGAAGAGTTCCCCTTTTTAATCAGCTGTACCTAGATATGACCTAGATGCTTGAAGCACTGCCTGTCATTAGTACTTTGGATGAGATCATTTGTAGCCAGAAGAGATCCACCAGTGATCCCCAGATATTGCACAATGCAAGCCTGAACAAAGTGGTCAACCCTTCACAGCATAAGAATAGCTTTTTAGTTAACAGTGTTGTATACAGAAAAAGAATGCATAAAACCAAAAAGAATAATAGGTCAGTGTGCTGCCAGCAAATGGAAATTTTAATATTCAAAATAAAGTATTAAATAGCTACAAAAATGCTTTCAGCTTTGACACTCTATTTAGAAAACAGAAAATCATGGCCAACTTTGATATTACCCAGGAAATTGTGGGAAAGGCTCATGAATATATTTTTAGCAAATTAATTTTTTAACATTTGAAAAATGAAATAGGACTGGTCCATTAAAATCTATTGTTGGAATAAAACAGCTGCTGACAATTTGATAAATTATTCATCCAAGATTTTCAATAATCTAAAACAACTTCTTCCACATATGTTGACAGGGAGAGAACTATCTACCAAAAATGATGAAACCGAATAAATTTAGAATCCTTCTAAAACGATTAGAAAACCCATTTTTCTTCTTGAGTCCTGTTAGCTCTTAATTTCCAACTAAAATTATTGGGTACTTCTGAAGAGATTGATGCAGTTTTTCAAAAATAAAATTTGTTAGGCACACACACAAAAAAAAAACCTCCATCTTAAACACAGCTGAATTTGACTTATATTAAGTGGCATTTGTAACAAAAATAGAAAATATGAACTAAATGACAGAATGCAATTACGGCATTACCCAAATTAAGATTTCGAAGGAAAAAAACAGAGATGTGATGGGCAGCGCAGATCCTCCGTGTAGAAGGCTTCTTGTTGAATCCCACAGAGAATGTCTTCCACGAGAGAGCCGCTGGACCCAGGTCATTATTTTTATATGATGGATCATATACAGTGAATGGTTTAGGGACAGTCTGAGATTTCAGCTCAACAGGGGAGGAACCTAACCATTTTGGATCCAGAGTACTGTGCAGAGTTATCTGAGAGGATACCGGGGTATAAAACACAACTGAACAATCTCTAACCTGACCTCACATCCTCTTCCTACCTCTCAAAGACATCCTAGCAAACATCCTGTGGACTAAATTCTTTCCTCCTAGGACTCCTCCCAAAAAGCCAACATTAAGGAGAAGATGGCTAAACTACCCATCAACTGCTTTATCATTTCGTCATTCATTAGTTCAACAATCACCGGTTGAGTAGCAATTGTATTGCAAGTTAGATTATGATATATCTCAAGGGCGGAAACTTTATTTTTGAGAACTTCCCAATCTAATGGGGAAAGGGGTTCATTGAAATGAGACCTGTGGAGTGCCGCAAAACAAGGCTAGCAATATAAAATAGAGATGAAAAGAACTTCCAAGAATCATAAAGAAGGGATGTCCAGAAGTCAGGTAGAAATGAAAATAAAACAGAGATATGGTATGATTCTGGTTAGATAGGGGATGTTTAATGTTAAACACTGGAAATGGCAGCCATCTCTATTCATATCCTGAGATGATCATGGAGCATTTGCATAAAGAGCTGGTATACCACCAACACCCTCCATGTGACAATGCCTCCTGGGATCCCCAGTGTGTAGTACAGAAAGCATCTCCCTGACTTGCTGTATAGTACAATCCTTTACTTTTCAGGGGAAGATCTGGTGCCTTTTGAGTTAGTAGAGGCCAGTGGTTGGAGAGGGTGCTATTACACACAACAAAAACATTTCTCCATCTGGGTTTTGGCTCCTAGAAACAAAGTCTTTGTGTGGCCAGTTATGAACGGAGTTTCATTTCTAGGTATTTTAGTTGGATGCTGCAGTTCCTGGTTAGAATTCTGGAAGGCAGGCGAGCCTTCTGACATTTATTCAAGGAGCGATCATGTGAAAAATCCGTCTGCTGAATCAATTTGCGCAAAGGAATCCACAGCGTAATGGAAGGGACAGAATCTACATTCCAAACATTTGCTCTTAAGAACGGAGGATCCAAACAATATGATGAAGCAAGCAAAATGACTCCAAACTCATACAACAGAACAAAGATAGGGCCTTTGCGGTGCCCGTAAGGAGAGGGAAGAGTGGACGTTTAGCCATCTAATCCAGGCTAGATAAAAAGGATTGGAGACTGATGGGAGGGTGGTTTCAGAATAGCATGCTGCTCATAGTTGGTTGCTCACTAGATGTAGGCCCTCAAACATCTCCCATCATGTACAAAGAAGATACTGCACACCCAAGGATAAAGTAAATAAAACAGAGCTCAGTTCAGAGATTGGCAGGGTATAGGTGAAATCATTTCCCCCTTAGAAACCAAAACAGACACAGGAGAGAAGTTAGACAAGGAGGCATCATCACAGTGTGAGTCCAGACAAAACCCTTCTCCACTGTCGCTGTAAAAAGAAAGAATCCTTTTGTCAAGTGCTGAACCAAAGAAAGGCCAGGGCAGAGTTAAAGCACCACACCCTGGGACGCACATCACTTGAGTGTGCTGGTTGGAATGGAATCCCAAGCAGCCAGACACCTTGCGAAAGTAGCTGAAAGCGGAAGGGGCAGCTCGGGTGGGAAATACTGAACTGGCTGCGTAACTATCGTGTTGAATTGCAGCCCCAAAGTATACCAAGCCAGCTAGCTACAGAAAACTGTATAGTGGCTAAGCAAGCAATGGGATAATTCAATAATAAACATTAACCAGCTGCAGAGGCATGCAGAAAATGGATAAACTAGCAATGCATTGTGTGAAGTAAAAACTTCTTGGTGCAAAAGATCACACAGCATGTGAACTGCTCCTTGGACACGTGTAGCAAAAATCTAAAGAGGGACAAGGTAAAGCAATAGTTGCTGAGGGACAGAGCAAGAACTGGGGTTGATACAAAATGTGAGGTGTAAGGTATTTAGGGCTTGGTAGACATAGTCCATATTGTGCGGGTGAGCACAGCACTCTGAAAATTTGTTAGGACCTATTGCTGTCACATGCAAAATAAAGTGGGTAACTTCATAGTCTATGAGTTATATAAACCTGTTAAAATAAGCTGTATTGGTTATTATTCTTTATTTAGCACCTGTCAGATAAACTACTGATGGTTCAGTCCTTTCTCTATAGTCTTCAATGTTAGCAAATGAGAAAAATTCTTTCCAAAAATCATCTGACATAGTTATAGTCTGGGATATGTGACTAGAAAAGCGGCAAGAATTGTTAATTAAATGTACCCCTTACCTTAACACTGAGCACGTGACTTATAGACCAATAATTCTTGATTAGCAGAAAAGACAGCTTTAATTTAGCCCTAAATATAAAAACGGCCATGCTGTCTACCTAGATTAGTTCTTGAACAGAAACGATTATTTGTTCATTACTTTCTCCTGCATTTGTCCCAGAATCTCATTTAAGAACTATCAATTTGAAGTCTCTGTTCTCCACACGAGAAAGCTTTAAAAAGGAAAACTGAACCTGAAGTATTAATTCACACCACTGGTGATTACTTAAGATTGTCTGGCTGCTTGTAATTTTAAGTTCAATGTTAGTTTGATGACAAAATCTTCCTCTGCATTAAGTCATCAAACACCTTGTTATTAGACTTATAAATAAAGAGAGTGAAGATGTATTCATTACATCACAATAGAAGCATTTATCCCACCTCCGGTGTTGTTTTCTCTGAGTCATTCTCTCTCACTTTCTATTTCAAATATTATTGACAAACAGCATCCTGTAGATGTCGTGGTTAGCCATGATTATCAACTTGACACAGCTAAAAGTCACCTGAGAGGAGACACTTTGGTGACAAATAACCTGGATCAGGATGGTCTATGGAAATGCCTGTCTTGGTTATTAATTAATGGCCTGCTATGGGTGGCACCATCCTTATGCAGGTGGTCCTGGGTTCTACATCAAAACTAGTTAAGCATACATAAGTCTGTGGTCCAGCCAGAAAATGAGCGAGCAAGTCTTGTTCCTTCATGGTTTCTATCAAGCCCTTGCCTTAAGTTCCTGTTCTGACTTTCCTTGATGATTGATTATGGCCGGAAGAGTAAGTATAAACTCCTTTCCCCCCAGGTGCATTTGGTCAGAATTTTATCATAGCAACAAAACAGCAAACCAAAACAATAGACTAGCCTTGCTATATTAACTTATTTCAAAATGTGCTTGAACTCTACTACGTAGAAGAAACTGTCCCAGTAATTTAATACTGAAAACAAGATGTTACCGCTTGCTTCAACAAGTTCTCAACTTAATGATTTAGTTCTGTTAAGATTTATTGTAGTTACATGTGTCTTTTATGTGTGTGAGTGCCAATAGAGATTGCAGAGAACTTTACACCTCTTGGAGCTGGAGTTCCAGGTGTTTGTAAGCTGCCTGAAATGTTAGCTGGTATTCAGATTCCTGTCCTCGGCAAAAATAACAAGCACTCATAACCACCAAGTCATGGCTCCAGTCCCTTAATGATTTGATGATGTAAGAGGGTCATCTGTGTATGTGTTACTTTCATTGGTTAATAAAGAAACTGCCTTGGCCCTTTTGAT
>LOEQ01004704.1:136498-150686 GCA_001685075.1 Bramus lutescens | reverse complement strand
CACATCCTCTCCAGCATAAGTTGTCATCAGTATTTTTGATATTGGCCATTCTTACAGATGGAAGATGGAAGAACCATGAGAATCCGGATCTAACTGGTGGCTCTATCTAGAAGTACATACTTCCTAGGGCTTTGCTGTCCTGTGGTTTTATACTGTCTGCAAGTTCATAAGAGAATAGTTTTCATCGACATTCCTACTTAAAAGCCACCCAGTTCCTTAGAGAAATAAGCACTTGCTAATTTCTTCTTGTAACTAAACAACTCGTTATGAGAACACTGGAGAAAATTAGGGTATTACCTTCCTTTAGCTTTGCTCACTATCTACTTTGCAGAGTTCAGAATCAATACCTAATTAGATCCAGTCAAGCTGGTGGAAGAGCAAACGCCATTTCTTCCTACCTGTCCCAGAAGGTCTGACTCCTCAGATGGAAAACAGGAATTATCTGCCCCATTAAATCAAGGTGGGGTCCCTAAAAATCAATATAAGTTGCTAAATGCTTTATACCCATTTATCTAGAATGTATAAATACACCTAAAATGAAATCTAAATGTTTGTACTATGCATGTGTCTGCTAAGTCTCTCAACACTTCTCTCTCACAGACATCTGAGTTTTCAAAAGAACCACTAATAAAGAATGATTTGAAAATATGAACCATGGTAGATTTCTAGAGAATTCTATGAGCCATTGCTCTGTTAGGACTGAGTAGTGATAGTTTATGAGATGAGAAAATCACAGAGCCTTTCACATTAGTACAGTGTATGGATGTACGGGTCAGGCCAGATGATGAAGGTTAAAATGAATATTATTGTCAACCAAGGAATGATCCTTATAATTAAAATTTCCCCCTTTGAGGATTGATATATTACAATGTGATAGGATTAGGTCTTCACTAGATGTTAGTAATATGCATATATTTGGGGTATTTTTTTTCAAGACAGGGTTTCTCTGTAGCTTTGGAGCCTGTCCTGGAACTAGCTCTTATAGACCAGGCTGGCCTCAAACTCATAGACATCTGCCTGCCTCTGCTCCCAAGTACTGGGATTAAAGGCTTGCACCACCACAGCAGAGTGTAATATGCATGAATTAGTCAAAAAGAGTATTATTTTATACCATTAGCCTCTCCTTTAGGAATTAGAGAAGAATTAGGGGGTGAATTTATTGCTCTGTTTCACACATTTACTTGGGGCAGTTTACAAGAGGACAGAAGGAAAAACCCAAAGTTTGCTTGGTATGTCACTTCTAATAATTTGTTTGACTATTTTACTTGTCATAACATTTTTTAAAAATAAGGTGTTTGTATTCTTAGTAAGTTTCCCTTCTTTCAAAATATCCTTCTTGTTAACCCCTTTTGTATGGGGTGTATACCCATTGCTATGAAAGAATCCTGTAACTGTGTGTCATCTGCTGATGTCATTGCAAAATGAGGGGGCAGGGAGAATCAGAATTTACTCTCTCCTCTTGCTGAACTGAGGCTGCAATTTTCTGAAAAATGCATATACCCATGTGGGGTTGGGTTGATCTGACATTTTGGCATGATGGTTGTCTCGGGTAGGTTACGTTATATAACAGTGGGAGGGCGAGAAACAAGAGAACAAAGATTATCTTTTTATTCCATATGTCGTAATTGTTACATTTCGTGTTTGTTGTCAGAACAGACAGAATCAGCTCTGAATTTTCACGTGAACTACTGTGCCCACCACATGAGGGAATAGAGGGAAAGTATGTGCTTTGGAGCTTGGTGACTCATGCACTGGGGAGGGGGGAAGAAGGAAACAGAAAATTCTAGAACAATGCATGAGCCCATAACATTCAGTCCCAGAAACAGCATGCTTAGGGCCTTGCATCATTAAAAAAAAAAAAAAAGGAAACAGAAATTGAGAAGAAATCGCATAAAGCAATGTCAAAGAAGAGATTAAGAGGAGATTAAGAGACGTGGAAGTAAATTCGATCACTGTTTTTGATTGACTATTTGAGGGTGAGAAATGCCTGAGACTGCAAGGACAAGAAATCATTAACATCAAAAAGTGGCGGTCACTGCGTATCTATGATGATGGGGAAGATAATGCCTGTTTTTCTGTCTGAGGAGTCAGACCTTCTGGGACAGGTAGGAAGAAATGGTGTTTGCTCTTCCACCAGCTTGACTGGATCTAATTAGGTATTGATTCTGAATTCTGCAAAATAGATAGTGAGCAAAGCTAAAGGAAGGTAATGCCCTAATTTTCTCCAGTGTTCTCATAACGAGTTGTTTAGTTACAAGAAGAAATTAGCAAGTGTCTATTTCCCTAAGGACCTGGGTGGTTTTTAAGTAGGAATGTCGATGAAAACTATTCTCTTATGAACTTGCAGACAGTTTAAAACCACAGGACAGCAAAGCACTGAGAAGTGTGTACTTCTAGATAGAGCCACCAGTTAGATCTGGATTCTCATGGTTTTGAAAGCTGGAGAGATGGCTCAACAGCTGAGAGTTCTTGTTGCTCTTGCAAAGGACCCAGGTATATTTCCCAGCACCTACATACCAGCTTACAACCATCAGCCACTCTGGTTCCAAGGGGGTCAATGCCTTTTGCAGACCTCTGAGGGTACCATCACTACTGTGCAGGAGCCATAGACCCTAAATGTGTTATATAGATGCAAAGCCTAGATTGTGAGCGGCGGAACAATTCCAGACATATACTGTAGGGCAAATCTTGGACACATGCAGCGGGACAGACCTAGACACGTGCTGTGGGGCATCCCCCAAACATGTGTACTGGGGATGATACCAGATGTGTGCAGCAGGACAGACCTCAGACATGTGCAGTGAGCAAGCCCAACACATAGGCAGTGGTGCAGACCCCAGATGTATTCAGTTGAACCAGGTGGCCTGTAATCCCAGCATTTCAGAAGCAGAGACAAAATAATATCTGGTGGTATGGGATTCCCCTCTGTATGCTGTGAATAAAACATTAACCAATGTTTTATTACTATTGGTTAATAAAAAAGTTGATTTGGCCTATGGCAGAGCAAAATATAGCCAGGCTGGAATGAATATAGACAGAGAGTAGGCAGAGTCAGAGAGACACCATGTAGCTGCCAAAGGAGGCAGACACCATGGACCTGCCTGTGAAGACATAAAATATAACAAGACAAGGCATAACAAACCACGAACCTCATGGTAAAATATAAAATAACAAAAGTGGATTAATTTAGAATGTAAGAGCTAGCCAATAAGAATCTTGAGCTCAAAGGCCAAACAGTATTGTAATTAATATAGTTTCTGTGTGGTTATTCAGGTCTGAGCAGCTGGGAATGAATGAGCAGTCTCCTCTTACAATCTGGGGCTCGCTGACCATCTAGACTAAAGAGAACTGACCTGTTCTTGTTCAATGAGAGTCCCTACTTCGGTCAATAAAATGGAATTAAGAAGTAAATCCACATCAACTAGAAACCTTCACACAGGTGGATGTACATACATGCACATCTGCATACACATGTGCCCACATACATGAGATCATGCAGTCAGGAAAACACTATCACTTTTGTTCTCTTAATCAGTAAGAGCCCACTGGGATAACTATAACAATTTTAAGGTGTGGATTACTTATAGGCCAAGCCTGATGGTAGGTATTTGATTTGGGAACATAATCCTTACAATGACTGTTTAAGTATTTTCATTGTCCCATGTTCTAAATGAGGAAACTGGTGGTCATAGGAGGCCAATAATAATTTGCCACTGTCAGTTGCAATCAAGCATCAGAGGCAGGCATGAAAGCGAGCAGATGTATTCATACACCAGTAGCCAAGGGCCCTCTATGCTTCTCATATCTCTGAGCAAGGAGAACATTAGAAAAGTTGAACCAAACGACTGGTCTGACACTGTGAAGAGGGGTTGGTCAGACGCAAGCTTGAGTACCCAACACCAGAACTCACAGTGCCTCCTGACAAGTGTTCTCTCTGGTTTTCCATCATCATTTTGATGGACTGTCAACCCCTCCAAGCTTCAGCACACACCTGAATGCACTTCTGGAGCTGGGCAACGTGAAAGGATACCTACATATGAAGTCTGCAAAAGCCTGGGGCTCAGAAGGACATGGGTAAACATTTAATTGAAATGATCTGGGACAATTTCAAGGTTTTACTCACACTCGCACAATATACTGTCTGAGCAGTCATTTGCAAGTAACTGCATCTTACAAGCACCATTGTTAGTTCTTTTGGAAATGGCATTTCTGCCTTGAATATGACACGGTAACCAACCCACAGCACTTTCTTTTTAAACAAGGCTAATGGAGCACAAAGGAGGATGAGAAAAATACCAATCCAGAGAGATAAAAATCTATTCATCCAAGCAGTTATTTTAGTCCTGGACTGAGAACACAGGAACCTTAAGGAGATGTCTTTAGTGAGCTACAGAAAAAATAGCATTTCTGACTTTTAAAGAACTGGGATGGGATGTTCAATTGGAATTATCTGCTAAAGAGCAGGGGTACGGTTTCTTCAAGAAATTGCTTAATGCGAGAATTGGCTCGAAAACATGATAATTGTG
Source organism: Bramus lutescens (assembly GCA_001685075.1). Classification (NCBI taxonomy): domain Eukaryota; kingdom Metazoa; phylum Chordata; class Mammalia; order Rodentia; family Cricetidae; genus Bramus; species Bramus lutescens. The sequence continues at coordinate 146,160 of LOEQ01004704.1, read as the reverse complement.
GCTCCTTTTTTGAAGCCAGCAAATGCAGCTCATAATCTCAGTATCAGCTTCTCAAGCACATGTGGTTTCATCTTGCCTTACCAGATCCCATCTGGTCCTTATTGATATAAGGTATATCGAGACGCTACTGTTAACTATTCTAACGTTATAAAAGTGGAGGAATACAAGCCTAACAAGAAATGATTCTGCTCAAATTTTAGAAAGTGGTATATTACTACTTTCAATATGTCCTTTGAGGCTGCCCTGAGAATCACTAATTCCTGGGACATCACCAAGCCAAGTTAAAGATTTAGAATGCTTCCCAGCCAGACATTAACAATTAAGTGTGGCTTCTCATTGCAAACAACTGTCATTACTTCATCTTGTCCAAGTTAGATGATGTCTCTTCCTTTGATAAGCGATATGGCCAAGTATCTAAAACCAGCAGATCAAATTCCATTATTAATCCATCAATTGAGATAAAGATGAACAAGGCCATGATTCAGATTGATGAACCTTTAATATATAGAACCACCACTAAAGCACAGAGTCAATATGTCATTATGTATGTTAAGCCAAGACAAGCTAGCAGTTAGAGAAGCCCTCTTGTCAAGAATAATCAACTTCTCAGTGTGGAACTTACCCCACCTACTCCTGTAATGCTGTGGAAAGCTCATAGTAGCAGAAAGGCAAGGAAGTACATGCTGGCCACATACATGCTATATAGGTTATACTTTGTATAAACAGATCCTTCCACATTCCAAGATGGGGTCCATAAACTGGCCCCTATTTTCTCATTTTGGAAAAGTAAAAACTCCGGTTCTACATTAAAGATTAATATTCCATCATCCCTAGTTACTGTTGGAAATGATTCTATTGTAACTAGTTGGTAATTCAATACAGAATTTCTCTTCAGACCACCAGTTAGGAACTGGCGTCAATGAGAAAGAATTCAATTATTATCTATGTGATGGCTGCCCTCCCAAATGAGATAGGTTAGGAAATTTGAATGTTTTCCATGTCAGGGTTCAGGGCCATATGTGTCAAATGTCATTAGCATTGAGGCTTTGTCATTCACCTCTCTACCATCTCATGGGAGAGGGATTTAGGCAACACTAAGTCCAAGAAATACACTGAGATAAAGAATTAGGCACAAGTCTTTCTTCTTGTGTGGTCCTATCTTTCAGATAGTCTCAAGCTCAAGAGAACAAATGTTAACAATTTCCTGGGGTATGCTATTCTCAAGGCAGCTTCTTCCCTTATATAGTCAGTGTGTTGGCACATGCATGGTCCAATCTTGATCTTTAGAGGGCAGAAGAACTCGGAATACTGCAATGCTACCCACCCCATTAACCATTATGCAACCAGACAGAACTATAAGCATGACCTACAAGCAAAGCCCAGAACTCTTTTGAAGACATACCTGTGCCCACTTCTGCAATAGTGGGACTGCTACTATAGAAATAATCAACTATTCTCTAATTCTATTTGAGACCTGTTCCACAGGAGACGTATGCGACTGGAAGTCTAGGCAAACATCCATTATGGGAATGATTATAACCCCTAATGGTGAGGGGAACAGGATAGTTTGTTCAGATATTATGTCAATCTTTCCTTATGCTTGTGTTTATACCCAGCACTGCTAAGCCTCAATCAGAAAAGCCTCTTTCCAGCATACAGCAGTCAATACAGAGATTCGCACCTGCACAAGATGAGGAGAATAAATTATGGATGAGGTCTCATCCCCACACAGCTTATTTATAGCATCCTCTCTGAGGCCCAGAGAGCACTGTAGAAGAGTGAACAGAAAGAATCTAAGAGCCAGGAAATCAGAAGGAGGGCTGGGAAATAACATCCTCTGAGTAAAACACAGACATTTTCATCACAAACTCACAGCAACTGTGGATACCTATACTGGGCCTGCACAAGAATGGTTCCCTCAACACTCAGGAATGGATGGAGGAGGGACTCAAGGCAACTTCCCCTTCTCTGCTGAATTGTTACTGACAGATTCACAAAGAGGGAAGTTGTTATCGTCAACTGTGTACCCACTGATGATGCCATCACGTTCCAATACACAGTTCCAATCTAGTTGTCACACAGATGGCCCTGGTTAAATTAAATGGATCACTAAACAAAGCCAACTCATGAATCTGGGGAAATGACTGGGTAGTGGGGAGAAGAGGAGTGTGTTCATGGAAGGGGGGAAGACAAGAGATGGCAGGAGTAAGGGTAGTAATCAGAGCGAGACCCTGACTCAAAAGAAAATGCAACAAGGAGAAAGAGAGGAGGGGTGAAATGGAAGAGGGGAAGCTGAGGTGTAAAACTGAGAAGAAACCAGAAAGCATGCTGAGGCAGACACACTGGGACCTCAAAGACTGTATAGAGCACTGTCTACTTCCAAGGAACAATGGGATGCCACCACTATGCCTTCCGTAGCTGAGAGATGTGCCAAGATATGTTTGACATCTGTTGAAACCTTATTCTGCTGGCAGAGGAGACAAACAAATGGAAATCATAAGAATGAAGGAAGAGAGCAGGCAGAAGAAACGGGACTTCCTGGACCAAGATGGTGGTGAAAGAGAAAGCACAAGGTGGCTGAAATGAGCTAGAATTTAGATACATGATTGGCAGGACTTACCAGGAGTAAGAACAAAGATGATGACTTGAATAATGCTCCAATTTCTGGCTTTTATTGGAGAATATTTGTCAGCTCCTAAAAGTGTCAAATTGCACTAGAACTATACATGCTCATTTGGACTCAAATGAGCTGATATATATTCCTACATTCCTTGAATTATTAAAATAAACCCCTCTCCATTTCTCTAATTGTTCATGTAGACTCTATACTTATAGAAACGTAGAATTTTGACGTGGAGAAGTTGTCTGTTGAAATGGAATGTAATAAATACTGATGCCATTTGTGACATATGCAGATGGGTCTCCTGAAGCCATTGTCATCCCCCAGAACATAACAGTGTTTGGAAATTCTCTGCTCTCGAGCCATTGATTCTTATTTCTGCCAGAGTCATAAAGCAGATTGCATTCCCAACATTAGAGAGAGAGAGAAGGACAAATGTTAATTTCAGTAAATAAATCTCAGTTTGTCCAGCCAAACTAACAACAGTTTGGCAATAAAATACACTTCTGTATTGATCACCTTGCTGAATTGATCCATCAAACTCATCATCCAACTCTTTCTAGTCCTTTGTGTTTGCTATAGATTACTCAGTTGAACAGAAAAAAATGCAATATAATAAGAGCAGTCAGCAGATATCTTCTGCAAAAGATCAAATAACAAATGCCTTGTGCCTTTGAAGCCAAATGGCCCTGGCCACAAATCAACTGTATTATTGCAGAGGAAAACATCCATAAACAGAACCTAGATAGATGTAGCTATTTTATAACTGAATGTTACTTACAAAATCAAGCAGAGATTTGGTACCTGAGGTACAGTAGGCTGATGACTAAAATGGAGCCTTTGTCTGATTGTATGCCATGTTTTCAGAGACTTCCAGAACGACTTCATGCATACACATATACAAGGACATCATGCAAATGCATGCAAAGAGAAGAGCCATGACGCTAAGAGCCTAGTCTATCATTGCAAGCTGCAGCTCATTCACATGGTTATGCAGTGGTTTGTCCCTGTCATTTCCAGATTAACACAGTCATTTATCTGGAGAGAGTCTCTGAGTCTGTGCTTGAGAAGCCACTCCCACTCATTATATGCACTGTGGCTCTCTCTCGTCCTTTCCCCGAAATGACATCACTGTGACCTACACCGGTTAAAGTGTTCCGATTCCCAGGCACAAACAGAATAGCTCATGGAGGGAAGAGGGGCAGAGATCTGATTATGCATATGGAGAGAGATAAACCCGTCCTTCTGAACTGCCTAGCCACAAAGATGATGCACCTCAGGACTCTTTAAAGTCATCTTCCGAGGACACATGAGTGAAGTCATCTGCCGCATCAGTAAATGAGACTGATGAAACGAGATCAAAGAAGGAACCAAAGGAACATCCAACTTTGTGATGACAGAGTCCAAGAACCTGGGTCCAGATTCCAGTCATAAAAGTGCAAATAAACTCCCCTCTACAGATCTCCTTCTGCTGAAGAGGACTTCCAATGCTTGCAAGCAGAGGATTTGGAAAAATAAAATTTCTCCATAAATACAACAAATCCCAATGTAAGGAAACAATTTCAAACATAAAAGCATGCCACAGTCATAGTAGCCCCAGTAATGGGCTTGTTTAGAATGGGAAGAACGAGTCATTAAAAATGCAGAATGCCAGGCTTCTAGGAACTTCAGTGTGTCATGATATGGCATCTGAGTTTGTATGTTAAAATGGGACTGCTTTGTAGACACCAAAGACCCTATGTAACTGGATCTTTCCCCAGTGGAGTGTGATGGCAAGGAGCAGGGGGTTGGAGAAAGAAAGCTGTCAGGATATTTTGGAACTACATTATTTTGTTTGTTTATTTGATTATTGCATGTGTGTGTGTATATGCACAGGCAGGTGTACAGTGATGGATACACATAATCATGTAACATGATTTCTTGGGGACAAATGAGAAACAAAAGATTCTAGTTGAATAATCACATACTTGGGCATCACAGAACAAGGAAGAAACTGTGCTTGCTAGTTTGGGGCCAACTCAACCTAGCATAGAGTGATCTAGGAAGAGGAAGTGCAGTTGAGAAAATGCCTCTATCAGACTGACCTGCAGGTAAGTCTGTAGGACAGTTTCTTGATTAATGATTGATAGGGATGGGCCCAACCTACATTGGCAGTGCCACTCCTGAGCCGGTAGTCCGGAGCTGCATATGTAAGCAGACTGACTGAGCAAGCCATAATGGTCAGGCCCATAAGCAGTGCTCCTCTATTGCTTCTGCTTCAGTTCCTGCCTCCGGGTTTCTGCTCTGCTTGAGGTCTTTCCCTGACTTCCCTTAGTGATGGACTATTGCCTGGAAGTATAAAATAATATAAACCCTTTCCTCTCTAAATAACTTTCGGTTATGGTCTCCTATACATACATAGCAACAGAAAGCCTTAGACACCACATACAATAGACATCAAAGGAACCTGGTTGACTTAATTGACATGTCTAAAATGAGATGTTTTCTTGCTTAAGGGAAGACTGAGTCATGAAAGCAAAACAAATATTACAGGAATGGCAGTGGCATGGGCTAGAAAGGTGTTGAGAATCACAGTCATAGAAACAGCCAAAGTGAAAAGTGTGTAAACATAGAAGTTCGCACTAAGCATTACCTAAAGACGCCTCTTCTCTGGCATTTTTGAAAGCCTTTGTCAGGCTCTCAGATGGAAAGTGGGCACAGCAGAGGCAAGAAACCCCCAAATCTAAACATGTTGGTCCATATTTGCCTTTTGTCAACTCAGTATTTACTAAATTGCCATCTGCTTACTCAGTGTTTGCCAACTTAAGTGTTTTCATTGAACATACAAGGTAAATTCCGAGTTCAAGTACTGAGGTTCGATGACTCTCTTAAATCTAGAGTTCTGTCATGTCTAAAGGGGAAGAACTCGTCCAATGCTCCAGTCTGAGCTCCACCCTCTGATGAATATCTGATTCCCAGTTCTTTCCTTAGCCCCTTGGTCCAAAAGCCTACCTGTGAGTTTTGTCTGTTAGCACTCCTGCAGAATCAGCCTGCTTCACTCTTCATGCTGAGAAGGCAATGATGTGGATTGGAATGAGACCACAGACAAAGGAGAATCTGGTCACTACAACTCAAAACTGCATGTCTCTCTCAGACATTACTTCTGGAGCTAGAATTCCAAATACTTTCCTTGCCATAACCCTCCACTGTGGTTAACCCCACCTCCCCCCACTGAGCATCACATGCCTGAGATTACAAACGAATTTTTGTTTTATCCCCCTGCCAGCATTGAAGTACTTATAAACAAATCCAACAAAGGATTCTCAACAAACATCCTAGCCAAGTTCACAAGTGTGGGATCATTTCAGCACAAACACACCAGAAAGAGATGCTTACGAATACATCACAACCCAAACAAAAAGCTAATGTCCTTATAGATGAATGTGGTAGAGCAAAACCAATCTTATCGATAAGCTAATTTAAATAATCAGTTCTCTGCTAGGAAGCTAGGAAATGTTTCTGTCCTGGAAGAATCATCGCGAAATTTCTTAAGAAAATGACTTCGTGTCCCTAAGATGCTCTTTGCCATTTTTTATGATGGGAATGTCCTTGTAGGAATAGTAATTGCTCACTGGAGTAGATATTATTGGAAAGGAAGGTAGCAGAGAAGGTACTAAAATCCATAGCACAGTAGGAGAGCCAGGCCCCCTGATGCTGCATCCTTAAAGCCACATGGATTAAAGACTGTTCTGAGAAGCATCTCCTTCACAGCTAATTTAGGAATACTGCACTCCCAGCTCCATTTCTACTTTAGCATTTATTAGAAAATAGTTCTGAATGTATTTCTTCATTGTATCCATAAAACTCCTGGCCTACAAGGTCAAAATAATATCACACGCCCATTAGTCCTGACGTAGAACAATGGAATGAAACGTGGTTGTCAACCTTATCATGAAGGCAAGGGTTTTGGAAAAATTGAGCCTTGAGATAGATACCAGGATCTCTTTAAAAATGGGGTGTTTTGAAAAGGCAGGGTAAGTTAGCAAATTCATAAACTGCTTGCAAATGAACTGCTAAGACTGTTGAACGGGTTTAGTCGCCACTTCAAGGACTTCTTGCCTCCTCTGTGCCCTTCTTGCCATCCAAGAGCAGAGAGAGAGCAGCTCTGGCATCCATGCTGTCCACCAGAATGGGAGAATAGTCAGTACAGGCAAGGCTTGTGACTGTATGCTTCATGTCAGCTGTCTGTTTCAGAGGAAATGAAACCAGGGGCAGACCAGAACACTGACCTGGTCTGTGCTGATTCTTGGCCCTATTATCTGGTGTGTCATCAAACTTTCCAGGACACTATTGTATCCCCTTGGAAAGAAATAATAATATAGACTGGTTCAGTGACTATCAATGGGATCAATATAGGTATCTGGGGATCATTTTGTGAAAGTCTAAGAGTCTATCTGGGCTTGTTTGTTTGGGTTTTGTTTTTGTTTGCTTTTTTTTTTTTTAAATCACCGAGTATAATTAAGCCCAGGCAGTTACATTTTGAAGTGTACAATACTGTGTTGATCCCAAACTATGTAAGAAGTAGAGTTTGGAATTTCAATTCTTGAAATTTTACTTGTCTGTAGGTGGTAATGTATTACACTATTTTAATTCACACGAGTAAAGGAAACTTCAAAACACATTTTAAAATGGGAAGCTTGTCATTGCAATTGACCACTAGGTGGCCAGATGGTCTTTGGAGGTTGTCCAAACAAACAGGGCATCATGGCCTCTCATCAGCTTCAAATCATCAGATTAGCCATGTACAAGCGTGTCTGCCAAAGACAGGCACTAACAAACATCATCCTCAGAAAACTGTTAACCAGGGAGCTGACCCCAGATCTCCAATTGCCTCTGTGCCTCTATAGTAAGTTGGCTACCACTAGGGGCCATGATTTCAGAGAAAGAATAAACCAGACCAGTACATCAGCTGCCTGTGAAATCTTGTTTAATATCATGATGATTCTTTTCTCCAACCAAGACATCCATCTGCCCTGTAGGAGTCTCCCCCTTTACCAATGCCCCGCTCTACCGCTGGAAGCTTCACATTCCACCAAGATCTTTGCCCTAACTTGTATTTTCTATTCTCAAGTTCTAATACTGAGAATAACAGGGGAGTCTGCTGTAGATGGAAGTTTCTGTCCCGCCTGGTCCCACAGCTTTTATTAGTGAGGCATCTTCATCTTGCTTCCTCTGCATCTGGGTGGTGATTGAATCCCTGCCTTTTCTCTTCCCAGAGTTCTCCTAGGCTGGTTACCCCTTCTATCCTTTCTGCCTGGCTACTGTCCAACCAGGGCTTTATTAAACTAATACAGGCAAAAATATTTACAGTGTACAAGAGCATTATCCCACAGCAACCTGTGGTTATGTGGCAAGTTCACTGATGTCTTTAGTCTATATGCATCATAGGGTCAAAATTCTTGCCTTCATATCTTTCCTTCTTCTCTTGCCAGCATGTTCTTTCTAAAATACAAATTCTATTTTATCATTTATTGTGAATCTTTTAAGTGTTGTCCATGGATGTGGGATGAAGTCTTAATACCTTAGGTAATTTGGCCAAACTCTGTCTACATCTTTGGAATAATCTTTCCTGGTATAAAACTTGAAAGGGAAGAGATCTTGAAGTCTAACAGTTTTCTACCATCTAGAACATTCCTAATTCAAGTCTCAATAGGAAATGGGTTATTTCATAAAGCTATCTGTACTATCTCTGCTGGGGGACCTTATGAACACCCCTGTTTTACAGTTGAGTGTTCCCCTCTCCAACCATTTGATGGTAGCTGCACAGACGAGTCAAAGATTCATGGTCCATTTTTTCTCCCAAAGGATGTTGATCCATAATGAAATTACCCAAAAGAGATACCCAAGGAAAGAAGAGGCAGATCCATCAAATCCAGGTATTGCTGGTCAGAAGAGATTCTCATAATATATTGACTGTGCTCTGAAATGATTTGTGTTGTGTGTGTCTAGGAGCCTCGGGTTATTGGAATTGCTTGACAAAGACATGTTGGCTATTGACTGATTAAATCAAGCGGCTCTCACTGGGAAATGCTTTATCCCAAACCTTCTTCATGTTGGGTGACATTATATAAAACATCTGAAGACACACACATCATTTATCCCATAGTGAGTACTCAATTCAGTGATAAAAACAAGGACCTGTTGGTGAGAAGCCGGCTCTCTCTTGTGTGTCATAGATGCCAGCAACTGGGTTCTGATGTACTAGCTTCATCTAGCTACAGACCTCCCTTTGGTAGTTTCTCTCTCACTGTCCCTGTGGTGTCACTACCTAACAAGCATCTATCACCAGCCATTAGGATGGATTCATATCAGTTCTTTCCTTAGATCTGCTGGAGCCACTGAGAAGCGCCTGGTCATTTATACCTGAGGTCATGTGTAGAAAGCTTGCCTAGGACTAATGAAATCAAAAGGAGAGTAGAAGGAAAAAGATACTGGTGGCTTACACCAATCCCCCAGCCTCAAGCCTTACCTGAAACAAACAACATTTTTGTTTCCTTAAAGCAGCCTGAGTTCAAAAGGCATCACAAGCAGACCTAAGGAGACACTACATAATAAATATTCACTTTAAACTATATCATTGTCATTCTTTATCCTCTGTTGGGACATGAAATGGCTTGTTGTAAGAACTTTTATAGTTGATGTATCAATGAGGCATTAAAATATAAAGTATATACAACTGTGGCTTCCATCATCACACAGAAAGATTCACGGAACTGCGCGATCTTACACAACTGGTCATTTTCAGAGTTAGAATCCCTTCGTGTTCTTCATCACTATGCAAAGTTTCATTGTAGAGACTCTTCCAAAGACTGGGCTCTTTCTAGAAGTTCACAGATAGGGCTCAGTAGTAAGAACTTTCCATTTTCTCACACCCAGATTTCACCAAGCTTTCCTATGATGTTTTTAGAAATGTAAGAGAATTCATGTGTTCACTGTAGCCTTTCATAGTGACAGGTTGTAGGAGAATGGACGTGTTCGCTGTAGCCTTTCATAGGGACAGGTT
>LOEQ01004704.1:120284-136267 GCA_001685075.1 Bramus lutescens | reverse complement strand
GGGACAGGTTGTAGGAGAATGGACGTGTTCGCTGTATCCTTTCATAGGGACAGGTTGTAGGAGAATAGACGTGTTCGCTGTATCCTTTCATAGGGACAGGTTGTAGGAGAATGGACGTGTTCGCTGTATCCTTTCATAGGGACAGGCTGGAATCCTCACTTTATCCTTTGTTAGCTGCATCACCCGAAAGCACATAGCAGTTTCTTGAAAAAAAAAAAAAAGAAAGAAAAAAGAAACTATTGTAATATTACCATGCATCTCAAAGAGCGGCTGAGGGTCAGGTGAAGTAAGACACACAAAGCATAGACTGGAACATGTACAGCAAGTATTAGCCACTGCTGCTGCCAAAGCCAACACTGTTTTCGGCGCCAGTTCAGATCACTGCTCAAGGAGTCCATTCATCTTGCTCATACCTCTTAGGGACTGTCAGCAATTACTCAGGACAAGCATAAGATCAGTCCAGTCCTACTTGAATCCCTGATCCATCTCTCTCATCTCCACCTCCAGTCACTGTGTGCTGGAAAACAGAGGCCTGGCTACCACACTCTCCATTGCCAGTGAATAAATCTTCAGAGATGCTAATCCACCTCCAGGAAGCCAAAGGTGATTTCTCATCTCATGACCAATTTATTTTCTGTTTGTTGCTTGTTGCTGTAACTCACCACAGCAGGCTTGCTAGTTTCTGAAGAAAATAAATTTATTTTGCTTATGGTTCTGTTTGTCAGCTAGTAAGGGTGTCCCTTCTGGGCTATGGCTTGTGAGATGGAACAAGACAGCCAGCTCTATTTTAAAACCAAGTCACTCCTGAGAAAAGCCATTAATCTAGCATGATATTAATTGCTGTGTGAGGTAATTAACTCATGAGAGCAGAATGTTCATGTCCCAAAGGTCCTGACTGGTTCCACCTCCTCATGCAAGGGGGATCAAATGTCAACATGATTCTTAGTGGGAATGTTCAAACATTAATATTACCCAAGTCCCTGCTTCTGCTTCCATTTTTCCAAACTTTTTACACTGCAAGCCAGGCAATCTTCCCCATTGTACATGGGCTATACAGTCTCTGAAATCTGCTTTTAAGCACAGGGCATTAATGGAAGAACAAAGTCACAGAATAAGTTGATGCAACCTCAGATAGAAATAAAAGGAAGGGGTGTTATGTGACAATCGTCTTCTGCCACCATTTTCATCCCTGCTGACATCTGAGATGTCTCTTCTTCTGCTCCTACAGGAGTTATTCACAGTTCAATTGTTAGCCACTTAATTATGCCTTTTGATGACTCTGTTTCTGAGAACTTAGGACCTGAGTGCTTTTATAGTGAGTACCCTCTGGGACTGTGTTACGCAAATCTCATTCCACCTCACACTACAAGGCTCTGGAATTGATGACCCACTTCTCTTGGCTCTTCTTTGGTTGCTAAGTCCACCTTGCTCTGTGTTGAGTGAGGCTCAGCAGCAGAGACCATATCAACTCTTTCTGCATGCTCAAGTGTCTAGAAATGCCCCAGGGGTTTGAAGACTCTAACTTGCATTAAATCTGGGTGGACTCTGGACTAAGAGTAAAAGGCCCAGATTTGCAAACATATAGCATTCATTTTGTTATATTAAAATTATTGAGCAATATGTAGTTATATATTTAGATAATTGTGAATGAATGAATAAATCTATACTGCTTGAATAAACAAATGGATAGAGACAGTATCATTTCTATAGCATCCTATGGTCTATGCCCCATTTTCAATAGATTCTATGTCAGTGTTCCTTACATCTTCGCCATGGAAGAACTGAGCTTATTTCATGTTACTTGAAGGATGCCATTTGGCTAGAAAATGAGGTTTGCCCACAGTACTTATTTGAATAAAAAACAACAACAACAACAAAAGAAAACAACCTTTTCCACCATGGCAGCACTTTCTGTGGTATCAATCAAAACACAGGCCAGGCCCATTTACACCCACCGAAAGTGAACGTGTGTTCCTAGAAGCACTGGGAAAAGAGCCCAAAGCAGCAAACGATTGGGTAATTTCATTGAAAATCTTCTATCTTACTTGAAAGTCCATGACACTTTCGCTTTGTAGAATTCCAAAATATAATTACATTTTATGTCTGTGTATCATGTGGCTCTGCGGTTGTGACTTTTTCTCTCCTCTAGATATTTTGATAAAAATCTAGGAAGAAGAGCCATATTTACACTGTGGCTTCGGTCTCTCTCCATCATAAACTCAAGGCACATTCCAGGTCAGGAAGCATTCGCTGCAGCTGACATTTTCATCGTGGGTCACAGAACAGAGGCATTTCCCAGGAATCAACAGCATTTAAGAACCCTGGGACTCCAAGACAGAAGAAGAAAGTAAATATCCTTGAGAGAGAGAGAGAGAAGTGGTTTCATATACAGGTGGAAAGAGCTGGTATGAAATGCAGACTGTAGAATATTTCTGTTTCATTGATTTTTGTTTGTTCGTTCTTAGTGGGGGTCAGAGGAGGGGGCTTGCAGGGATCTTTTCCTCCAAATGCCTGAGAGATATTACCATGCAGAGGGGAATCTGGCCATCTTATTCCTTTCCCAGATTGGGAAGACTACAAAGAGGTGGTTAAGAGGAGACCCAAGTTCAGGCAGCTCTACCTCTTTTGTTCACCTTGCTCCTCAGAGCTATCTTCATGGATGCATGCATGTTCCACCTTATTCTAAACCATTATACTGACATCAACTATAGTCCCTAGGTCTCCTGTGACACAGATGCTTCTAATTCTTTGGTTCCATTTGTGAAACCACCAGGCATATGTCACGTTCTCCAAATCCGCATTCCTGGAAATTAAGATGGCATTTGGTCTTCCATACTTCACAGTTCCGATCTCAGGTGAAAAGAAAGGGCTCGTGGTTGGATTTCTCTCAAACCCTACCTCTTACACCCAAAGCAGAGCCTTAGTAGGGTGTGGGATCTGTTGGCCAAAGCAATGCCTTGGGACATGTAGGGGATCTTGAGATTCATGACTTTCGGTAATTTCCAACGTGCTGAGTTTGAACAAACCTCAGACTTTGCAGCGGCCCATGAAGTCAGAGGAAACCTGAATTGTTAATTGACCTTTGAACCCTGGTTAGAAGAGTTAGATTGATTTGTATGTCACTTGGAATTCGTGGGTTGGAAAAATCACTGCAATTGCTAGTGTCTGTGTCCATGGACAAATGGCTGCTGCAAGAGTTAGGGCTATGCATGCCAGGTGTAAAGGAAATGATTTGTAGACTTTACCTTGTTTGTGTAAAGTCAGAAGAGGCACAGACCTCCAGGGCCTGGGCTAGGAAGATGGCTTTCACAAAAACAAGGCCTTTAGGCTTATTTAAAGATACACAAGTCTTCTGCTAAGTTCTTCCCAAGATGACACACCTTAGGCAGGGAACTATTATCAGGCAAAGGATACTTTTCTATATGCTTAATTTATTCATTGGTAAGCAGAAAAAATGCATACTACCTTCAGAAGGGAAAGGTCACCAGCTTCATAATCTATGAAGCATTATCGTGGCTCACGTTCATATTTATAGTGCTGAGTGTAAGAAATTAGTGTTTTATCATGTTTACCAAATCCAGTTTTGCTTTTTGAGCCAGAGAAAGAGGTACTACATTGCCAACCTTAGATTTATGGTGCTTCTGCACATACCCAGGAGTTGGGAAAAAATTCCAACCAAAGAAAAGATTTAAGGGGAGAAATGGTCATTTCAGCAAGAACACCTGTGCTGGTGAAGAACGGAGTCTTCCCTGGCACGTAAGCTCAGCTGTCATCATTTTCTCTAGGCATTTGAAAACAGCGTGGAAAGGGGAAACTTTCAAGGAGCACAGCCCACTTCTGCTCAAGAAGCACACGAAAAGATGTATGTGGGCTCTTAGGAAGCACAGGTCCCATTGGGTGTGGAGACTCAGAAACATCAAGAGCAGTTTGCAATCAAAAATCAAGAAACAGCAACAGATTACAAAGACAAATGAAACAGCAGAACCAGTGCCTGGTCCCTCAAATAACCCTTTCCATCCCCAATATCCTTGCCAAATAAAGGAGACAATGAAAATGATTGAGAGTGGTGGCACCTTTCTGTGGATACTGGGTAACAGGGAAGACAACTATTATCTAGAGGAGAACAAGGTTTCTGAGCACAATCAAGGTCAGCCACTCCCTAGAATATTGGTCATAAAAGGACAAAGTTATAAGTTAAAGATGGTGCCACTTACGCAGTATAACCTTTAAAGCCATTCTCTCTGTGGGAAGCGTGATTATAATAGAGCCAAGGAGAGAGGCCAAGGGCTCTTAGTCCAGCCACCATCCTGTCCACTCCACCTTAACCCTCCTTGCTGTTGATACCACCACTGGATGTCTGACTTTATCACTAAGTTACTGTCCCTGTTAACTTATTCCCTATTACTAAGTTTCAATAAGTCTCTTGTTATCTAGACTGCCTTTGAGTGGCTTCCTTCCATTTCTGAGAAGCTCTTCTCTACTGCCTTGGTGCGTGTGGCAGGGCTATGGTTGGTACCCAACCATTCCCATCAGAAGCATTTGTATATGTGAGCACTTTTACTGGGAGATGCTTTTGTACATCACAAGAGAAGCCTAGAGCGGAAGCTGCTAGCTGCATTGGGGCTGAATTCTGTCCTTTTCTGAGACTCATTTGCTGAAGCCCCAGCACCTCAGAACATGATTTTATTTGAAGATAAGACCCTTATGGTGCAAATGCCCTTTGGGTGGTCTTTATCCCAATATGACTGGTACCATACCAAATGGAGGGATTTGGAAAGTGGCAAACATGTAGGGAAGGATCAAGGAGTGTGAGTACAGTTATTAAAGAAAAACATCTGGAGCAGATTCGCCCTTTACCATCTTCGGGAATAACGAGCCTTGTCAACACTGTTTGAAGAATGTGCAGCTTTCAAGACAGTGACACAGTCCTTTTCCATTGTCAGAACAACCAAGTAGAGCCAGTTTGTTAAGCAGCCCTGAGAACTCATACGACTGCCCCCCCCAACCAATTGTGAGTGGACTTTAGGCTGCTGGATTGAGCCCATTCTCTGTATAGTCCTTGGAGATACAGGGTAGTCAGCTTTCTATAGCAATCTTATCTGAAAAGGTTGGAGTTAAGAAATTCAAAAAAAAAAAGCAGAAAAATTCCAAACACTCCTCATGTTTGATTCTTACCATTGCAAAATTCAGCATTGAAAAAAAGGTGACAGTTTCCAATGTTGTCCTTAGGGTGTTGTGTAGGCTTATTTCCACCTACATGCAGGGAGTAATGGGTTCCCAGATTCCCCTCTGCTGCTTAACTCTCTTGATTCAATTCAAGGTCAAGTATACTGGCTGGTCCTCAGCTAACACTAAACACTGCCACCAGAAATCTAAAATCCAAGAAACCAAAGTTTTTCTCCTTCTCGTCTGTGCATTAACTGGCATTGTTGTTTCACACTTTACTAGTCATGTAGGGTATGGTTTGCAGGAAGAAGACAAGAGCAATTTGAATTTGTTTTTAATAATAAACCATTCTTACCCACTCCCAAATAGTCTGTGGCACACTACTCAACTTCTAGTGTCCCACAGGGTACCCAAGGGAAGGTACAGAAGGCTACCACTATCTAGACAGCATAGAAACATGGTAAGCCACCCTCTCGATTATCCAGATGGCACCATTTAAAGACCTACAAAGAAATCCACTAGACCCATCTGTTTTAAGTGACTGTATTACTGGGAGACAGTTTGATTAGGCATGCTTCTTTAATCCTCTCCACGAACAGTGGTACCACTCTTCCCAAGAAGCCAAATTGACTCTGTCACTGTCCTGCACACACAGCAGCTGTTTGAATTCACAGCCAGGCTTTTCCAGAGAGTTATTAGTCATTCAGAATTGCCTGAGATCCATAAAGTGGAGATGTGCCCTGTCTCTGGGATTGCTCTGTCCAAATTGAAACACATCTTGAGAAACATCCATGACCTCATTTCTTGCAAGTCAAGTGTCGCCCCTACCCACTGGGCACATTTTATTCTGGTTGCAAATGTTCCCTTCAAGGAGGCAGATGGAGGTCTGCTGGAGTCAGCTGGCTAAAGGTGAAGAGTTCTCTTTTTGCACCAGCAGACAAAAAGCAGGGTGACAATCGACCTGAATTAAATTAACAAGTGACACAGAACTGCCCCCATATATACGTTTGGCCAATGCTTCCCGGCTGAACTGTCAAAGCACCTGGCTGAAAGGCGCATAAAAACGGGGTCTCCCTGGAAGGAAAGGACCAAAGATGAAGAGTCCTGAACTCCGCTCCTACCATTTCACAGAGCAGGTCAGAAACAGAAACCTACCCACGTTTGAGAAACACCCAGTGCAAAGGCTTTGTGTCTGAACTTTCAAAAACATCCAACAGGACTGAAAGTGAGTGTAAAGAAAGGGAGTCCTACAAGGTGGGGCTTCATCTTCCAGTGTAGCCAGTGCAAACTCTCCTGGAAATGAAGGCAAAATCATATGGGAAGAAGAAAATACAGTTTAAATAACCCGACCACCTGAGACCAAAGGTTGTAAAGTGGGAAGTTCCCCATGATCCTAGATTACCGTGGAGGCAGGCACTTGGAATTCCAGCACTTGGGAGGCTAAAGCAAGAGGATTGCCAGTGTAAGGCAGGACTCGTGTGTGCTGGGATAACCTTGAACTCCTCAGGTAGCTGAGGGTGACTTTGAACATATCTTCTGATTATCACACCTTGTTATCCTGATTATCTTGTAGATGTGTGTAGTGCTAGGTGTCAAAACTGAGCTTCACAGGTGAGAGACAAGTGTTCCAATAGCTGAGTTACAACTTTTCTTTTAATTTTATAAATACTGAAATAATGTGCCCTGTGAGCGCATAACTCCTAAATGTCAGTATTTAAAATTTCTTCTTTGATATTAAATTTTTCCTTATTTGATTTAATATCATTGAAACCATTTTTTCACTTTGTGCTAGAACTTTTTCTTAGGTTTTCAAGACCAGTGGAAACTATAGAATATTATTAGATCATTAGGCCATTTTAGATTTTTTTTTTTGAAACAGGATTTCTCTGTAGTTTTGAAGCCTGTCCTGGAACTAGCTCTTGTAGACCAGGCTGGCCTCGAACTCACAGAGATCTGCTTGCCTCTGCCTCCCGGGTGCTGGGATTAAAGGCGTGTGCCACCACTGCCTGGCTACAAACCACTAACTTTTAATGTTCAATCTCAAAAAGATTAAGTTTGTAACATATTCTACCACATATGTAATATTATAGAGGATAACAATAAAATATGGTATTTTTATTTTGTTTGGGGTATTGTTTGTTATTTTCTAGAAATGGGATTGGATGTAGCCCAGATTGCCTTGAATTCCTATGTAAGCTACACATGTACTATCAATCCACCTGCCTCTATCTCCCAAGTACTGTGGTTACAGACATGAGCCCCACACACATTTTGGCATCCATTCATTAATAACTACATCATTTGATACTTGTGACAGCTGTTAATATAATTTTATAGCTAATCAAATAGATAGTTCCTAGCAAATGTTTAAAGCTACTGATTGATTTTAGCTGCTGTAGTGTCATCATCCTATGATAATCCTGCCTACCTGAAAATCCTTATGTTTTTTATGTATCTCTTTTGTTGACCTAGCACGGGACAGTTGGGTTGGACTTCAGATGAACATGGAGTTCTAATTGAGCAAACCAAGGGAGGAACATATGGAAATCCTTTGTGTAGCTTTGAAATTATCACCGTAACATTTTAAGCATAGATGAATATGAAACCAGTTCAGCAAGCTGTCCCTGTCTGATATGGCTTCCTCATTTCTTCTAGTCAGTGAATGGACAAGCACCCATCTTTGCAGAATCTTTATCAGGACATGCTCTGGGGAGAATACTTTCAGAGAAGCTGAATATAAAGCTCATGAAAGCTGGTCATGAGAATGTGACTCTCATCCTCATTCGCCTGAGTGTTCCTCAGGGAATTTTACATGGCTATGTGACTAAGTTGCATAAAATGCTTGGAGTGCCATAGAAGTCCTTTCTGATTTACAGATAGTCAAGCCAACTTCAGCTCTACTAACAATGGCTCTAAACTGTGGTAAACAGTGTGGCTCACAACTGTGTATAAGTCTAGATACAGGGCATTGAATGCCCTTTTTAATCTCCATGCATGCCTGCACTGATGTACGCATATCTTCATATAAACATAAACATAAAAATAAAACTCATGAGATCACCATTTCAATTCTCATAACCCTAGCCTAAACATGTTTGAAACATCAAACTGCAGCTAGGATTATTTTTCTAAGGACCCAATGAGTGTCGATTATAACTATAGAAGTCACCAAAACTAAGCAATGATCACAACAAAGAGAAACTCAAAAGTATGTGCTGTGAAAATACTGTGAGATCCTGTATGGGAGTCCAGAAAAGAAGGGGACAAAAATGCCCTTAGATAAAAACTATGTAAATGAGAAACAAAAACCAACTTTAGTTGATAATAATCTGTCGATATGACTGAACTCATTGATTATGATGGTATTACACCATTCCAGTATAATAGGAGATGTCAGCAGCGAATTCCTTATGATGACCCAGAATCATTCTTACAAAGAAACACTGGGTTAAAGACATAGGAGATCCCTTTGTGATAAAGTTGCAGTATTTCTTTTAAACTAAAGTGGTTCCAAAATATAAACCTTATTTTTCATGATGTCAAAATAGTTTTTGCTTATTTGTCTATTTTCGAGATTGTATTTTAATTACAAAATTACAAAATTTCTCCCTTCCCTTTCATCCCTCTGAACACTCTTCTCAAGTCTTCTTCAAATTGTAGCCTCTGTTTTTGTTGATTTTTTTCATTACATGCATATATATGTATATATTTGCATATATATTTATACCTAAATATAACCTGTTGAGTCCATATTAAATAGTCTTGATATGTGTGGTGTAAAGCAGGAATTTGGCTCACATACGATTGGAGTTTCTTTCAACCTCTTTATCTCATCAATATGGCTTCTCGATGAATCACTGAGGCTTTCAATCTGCCATCAGTATCACCTTTCGACACTTCTTCAATATCAAGCCATCGCTCATTACACCTTCTCAATTGTAAACAACAGTTAACATGATGCTGATAGCATACTTTCACTTCATATGCATTTCTAGCATCTTTCCGAGCAGAAAGTCGCACAGCAAGTTCATAACCAAGCTTATTAACCCTAAGTCCCATTTCAGGTAATGCTGCCCACTCATCCAGCTCTGTAAACCCGCCCATCACCTCCCCACCCCTGTTGGAAGTCTCTGCTGTGTCTGTGGTTTGTCAGTTGTGGTCATTGTCATAAAACAAAGACACTCGCCGAACAGCAAGAAAGCCCCTGGGTGTGAGCAATACCAGCATTTATGAAAATTGCATTATCCCAAAAGGGATAGAGCAGGTGACCATTAAAAAAAAAAAAGAAGCCTCACGAAGAAGCATTAAGAGATCAAAATTGAATTTGAAGTCAGAATTTCCTAGTGGAACTTTCTCCATGCTTATTCAGAAAGATTTTATTTATAATAGTATTATCTTATACAGAGATGCATGATTGTAGAGAAAGCAGACAAGGCTATAGATACTGAAAGACAACTGCACAGCATGATAATTTACTAGTATTTTCGAAGCTCATCCAATTGCATAAGTAACCTTAGACATAGTACTGATAACCAGATCCTAAGGAAAACAAGGTTTTGATTTGAGTTTTTCATCCCTTATCCAAGAGATAATACATTCTGGTTTTGTTTGTTTGGTTTTGTTTATTGTATTTTTTTTAATGTAAGGTCTCTGGTAGCCCAGGCTAGCATCAGATATGCTATGTAGCAGAGGATTGCTGTGGAACAATCTTTGTACACTCTAAATAGGTATTACCTTAATTAGTTAATGAAGAATTGACTAGCCTATAGCTGGGCAGGAAGAGACTAGGCTACAAATATTCTCTATTCTGCTGGTCCCCCTGGACCAGTTTCTCTCCACCCACAGGTCCTACTAACTAGCTCCTGCAGTTGCTTATGAAATAACCATTCTGACGCTTAATATTAATTACATACTCTTTGGCCTATTAGCTCAGGCTTATTACTAAGTAACTCTTACATCTTAAAGTAAACCATTTCTATTATTTTATATTTTACCATGAGATTCATGGTTTGTTATCTCTTGCTTCTTGGCATCTCCCTGACTCTACCTTCTTTCTCTCTGCAGTCAGTTTAGTTTTCCTGCCTAGCTATATTCTTCCATAGGCCAAAGTAGATTTTTTACTAATCAATTGTCATAAAACATATTCACAGCATACAGAGGGGAATCCCACATCACTAGGAAGATACTGGGAAGAAGGGCTGAGTCTGAGGAGACACCATGAGAAGCAGATTGAGCAAAATGGAAAGTATGTGCATTAGGTAAATGAGCCTTAGGGAAGCTGATAGATTAATAGAAATGGGTTAATTTAAGTTACAAGAACTAGCTAAAGACAAGCCTAAGCTATCACCCAAGCATTTATAGTTAATAATAAGTCTCCATGTGGTTATTTGGGGAGCCGGCTGGTGGGACAGAAAACTCTACCTGCAAAGGATAACCTTGAACTTCTGACCTTCTTGCCTCCATTTCAACTTTCTAGGATTACTGATATGTACCACCATCTATGGTTTCTGTGGTGCTGGAATCAAACTCAGGGCTTTGTTCATAATAAGCAAGAACTTTATCAACTGAGCTACATCCTGAGCCCAAAGACAGCAAATTCTCTATAAACCAAAGGGGTCATTCTCATAAAAATTCAACAAGACAAGCATCTACTACAAACTATTAATAGTGTACTCCTGTCACCTATTAGACCTCAAGGTCTAGAGGTCAGTTCCAAATTTCTCCACCAGTGACAATTATAAAGATAAACACAAGCAATTTGGCCTCTTCTGAGTATATAACCTAAGTCACTTCTAAGACCTTAATTATATCTGTTTCTTATTTTTGCTGAGGTTGCTTTGGCTGTTTAATACAATTTCATATCAAAAGAAATTCCTCCCTCTACAATATGTTGAAAGACTAAGCTGGAATGGTCACTTTGTTCCCACATAATTATGGGGCATGATTTCTGGGAGTTCACTGGGCTGTGAATCTCTGCTCCTCAACTTGCTTAGTATTCCGGTTTGGTTCATCTTCAAACCCCTATAGCATTTTCCCGCAGCCTCCATCCTTGGAATGTAGACCCAAAGACAAACACTTACAACTCAAACTATGAAGAGTCAAACCTATTTTTTTTATCTTATCTCCATTAGTCATTGAAAGAGAAAATAAGAATGATAATCAGAAATAGAAAAATGGGAAAGGAGGAGGGCAAGAGGAGAGGAAAGTTAAGAAGATCTCGTGGATGATTAAGAAGAAACCGCAGAAATGACGGTGGGCAAATAGGAAGAGTCAATCACTACAGAAACATAATGGCATGCCTTTTTGCAAAGCTATCTATACTAGACGTGAGTGCCTGAGCCCGTGAACCGCCCTATTTTGGCTTTGGGAGGTCATGGATCTGTGTCTAGTGAGCCTGCAAAATCTTTTTAAAAGAACCCAAATCATTCTGATCTCAGCCATGCTGTGCCAGAGTCTGACCTCTTATCTGATTACGATGTGAATTTTTATGACTTCTGTATTTGTGACGTTTTTTGCATATGTAGGTGTGCATATGCGGAGAATCCTTTCCTGTAAATCTACTCTTGTAGGTAGGGAAGATAGTGTTGTTGGTGAAGTGTTTGTCATGCAAGAATAAGGACCTATAAGACCATGATGGGGACACACACTGAAACAGTTTACCTGACTAATAAGAGCTCCCCAACTCCAGCCAGACAGGGAAGGAACCAGCATAGGACCAAACTAGATGCCCTGAATGTGGGTGACCGTTGTATGGCTGAGGCAGACTGTGGGGCCACTGGCAGTGAGACCAGGATTTATCCCTACTGCTTGTACTGGCTTCTTGGAAACCCATTCTCTTTGGATGGATACCTTACTCGGCCTAGATATAGTAGGGAGGGCCTTAAACCTTCCCCAAAGCAAAGTGCCATACCCTCTGGGTGGGGTATGGTGGGGTGGGGGAGGAGGTGGAGAAACTGGGAGGAGAGGAGGGAATGGGAACTGGGATCGGTATGTAAAATAAAAAAAGATAGTTTGTTTTCTTTTTCCAAAAAAAAAATAAAAAGCATGAGGACCAAAGTTTGATCTCTAAAACTCATTTACGAAAAGGTAGAAAATGTGCTCTTGCAACCTCACTCTGGGAGGCAGACAGAGGACGATCCATGGGGCTTGCTGAACAGCCTAGGATAGCCAAAATAGTGAGCTCTAGATTCAATAAGAGACCTTGTGTAAAAGAATAAGGAACTCAAAGTCAGGTGGGCAAGGAAGTAAATGTGGCAGGGTGGGTGTGGGAGAAGTTGGAAGAGGAAGTTGAAGATGATCAATATCTATGGCCAAATTCTCAAAGAACTAACTAAAATATTCAAAATTAAAGTGGAGGGTGATTGAGAAAGACACCTAGTGTCAACCTCTGGCCTCTACACACAGGAGCACACAGGTGCACATGTGTTTTCATACATAAAGCACACATAAACATACCATTAGTTTGGGAATTTAGAGAATTTGCCCAGATAATGCATCACAAAGCAGGAAATCAGATTCAACACAAATCACATCAAATCTTCTAGCTCTCCTCCATTTAATATTTCCAAAACGAGCTTGGCCAAAAGCCTGCCTCTATCAAATTTTCAAATTCTATAAAGTTAAATAATAAGAACGAATGAGCTTATAGATGACAAGTTGTAAGAATCTAAAATTCTCAGCTTTTCATAGCACTCCTTATGAATATAAACATGAATACTTTTGCAGGAATAACAATTTTTGACTATTCCTGGCAAGCTTCAAGTATGCAGCTATCTACCCTCAGAGAGCATTTCCATTTCATTAGTCCTTCAAAGAAAAGTGAATGCATCCATGCTTTTTTGAAAACCTAATGCCATGCTATATTGGGCAGACTTCCATTTTTTTTAATTTTTCATTTATTATTTGAGAATGTTTTTGCGTATATAGCCTTACTTGAAGGCTTCCCAATCACTCCAACTCCTCCCAACTTCTCCTCCCCCAAACTTTCTCCTTCCTTCCAAGGATCATGTACTCCTTAAATATAACACACACACATGCATGCATATACACATATATACACACAAACTCACCCACATACACACAAACACACACATACACACACACAAACATATATATATGCACCACATACCCTCTGAGTCAAAAACTTGGTCCTGCTGAAAAGTGCATTGGGATCTGTACTCACTTCCTCATGCTTACTTATTAAGCACATTATCCACCGAGATATCTCCCAAAACTCTTGGAATTAAGTCAAGGACAAAACAGCAGTGGGTTAAAAATATAATATTTTTCCATCCTCACAATTCTTTTAACAGATGAACAGTCACCTCGATATGCTTTCTGTAGTCACACAATGCATCCATGTGTGTCTCCCTGTAGACACAAGGAGCACACCAGCTCCACGCTTACTCAGGCGCCTCATTCCAACTATCTAGCTTGCTCAGGGGTTCTTCAGTACGTAGATAAAACAAGGAGGAGAAGGGGCTGACTGAGGACAGAGCAGGTTGAAGTTAGAGAAGAGCTAGCAAATAACTCAAAGGGTTTTGGAAACAAATGGTACAAGTAAGAATTTAATTATAGCCTTCCAATTTTTAATTGCTATGTGCACGAATATTTTCCCAAGTCTCTCATTCTCTCAATTTTAGTAATAAATAAATGTTTTAGATATCTACAGTGGGTGGGTAGTTGACTCAACCCCATCCTTTCAGAAGTGAACACACACACACACACACACACACACACACACAGCCTTACCCTTTGAGCAGCTGAGCCTATCTCTCTGATTAGCTATGAGCAGGCTTGCAGGCTTGGTGTAGACCTCTCCGCTCATTTACATTATTCTTCTTTGGTCTCAAGTCCTGATTATATGATTCTCTAGTCCATTCTCAATGGCATTCCTTAATCAAGTTCATCTTGCATTTTTCTCTTCTGGGGTAAATTTATTTTGGCTTTTAATATAACTGCGCTTTTTTAAGAAAAAAACTGAGCCAGTTCAGAGCCCTTTGAGAGAAAGTATCTTAAGTGAACCTCCTTTGTGTATAAGCTAACTGTTGCATGCAGTGAAGAACAAAGAATATTTTGAGTTTAAAACAATCCTTTATGTAAGAAAGTCTAGGCTCTCCTTCTTTAATTTATTAGAGACTCTAGTAACTCTGTGTGAAGTGCAAATTCTTTCTTGTGCAATTGTAATATGAGATACCCAACTTTTAAAAATGGGACCACCATTCAAATGCACTGGAGACACCGAAAACTCAAAAGGAAGAGCTAGAAGAGACTTACATGTTAATCACCACTCCCTAAAAACACAGCCTGTGGCTTCAAGATATATGCGCAGAGGGTAAGACAAAGGTAACACAGCTATAAAGACTCAGTACTATCCAGGATTGAGTTACCGGGGACAGATTCTCTCCAAATCTGGCACAACAAACTGATTATCCCAAGATCCCCTAGTCCCTCTTTCTTTAGCAAATAGAATTCACTCTCCTGAATCAGACTGAGACATAAAGTATCCTAAAGAAAGCTCTGCTTCCCACCCTTCTCATAACTTAAAGTGGCTATATATCTATCTACATTTTCAAAAATCAAATACAAGAAATAGCAACTGCCACTTCCTTTAAAAGAAAAAAGAACAATCCCTTTCTATCCATCACTCTCTTTCACTTCCCAGAGAAGGGAATGTGGCTGTGTGCTCAGATGTGAAGACAGGAAAAATAACCGAAGCATGGAAAACAGTACCACACAAGAACCTGCCGGAGATGATAAACAGCAGGATAGAATCTGCTCCATGCTCAAGGCTGCAGCAGAGAATTTCCAACGGCACTGAATTATTCAAAGATCTCAATCGTTCATGGCAGAAATATCATGGATTTGTGAGACTGTTTTCCTTCAGAATCATAGTGTGCACTTCACACATTTTAACAATTACAAATATGTGAAGTTGTTTAGGATGATACTAGTGGTTCGGCAAATGATTAGTAACTTTCAAAACTACTCCTGTTAAAGGAGCCGGAAGGGTTAAGGACACCACAAGAAAACCTACAGAATAACTAACCTGAACTCATAGCGGCTCACAGAGACTGAACTGACAACCAGGGAGCCTACAAGGAACTGACCTAGGCCTCTGCATATGTGTTACAATTGTGTAGCTCAGCCTTTGTCTTAGTTAGGGTACCTATCGCTGTGAAGAGACACCATGACCATGGCAAGTCTTATAAAGGAAAACATTGGAGTGGCTCACTGACAATTTCACAGTTTCAGTCCATTGTCATCATGATGAGGAGAATGATGGTGTGCAGGCAGACATGACGCTGGTTATGTCTTGATCAGAAGGCAACATGAAATGGTCTCTTATACTGGGAGTAGCTTGAGCATAGGAGACCTCATTGTCCGCTCCCTTAGTGACACACTTCCTCCAACAAGGCCACACCTACTCTGACAAAGCCACACCTCCTAATAGTGCCACTCCCTTTGGAAGCCGTTTTCTTTCAAACCCAGACAGTCTTCTTGAGGGACTCCTAACAGTGGGAGCAAGGACTGTCTCTGACTCTGTTGTCTGCTTTTGAGACCTTTCCCTCCTACTAGGTTGCCTCATCCAGCCTTAAAAGGAGAGGAGGTATGCAGTCTTGATGCAACTTGATATACCATAGCTGGCTGATATCAATGACTGGCCTGCCTGCTTCTGAAGAGAAATGGAGGAGGAAGGGATGGTGGAAGGGACTAGGAAGAGGGGAGAAATGGGAAACTGGGATCAGGATTTAAAAACAGATAGGTAGGTAGGTAGGTAGGTAGGTAGGTAGGTAGGTAGGTAGGTAGGTAGGTAG
>LOEQ01004704.1:105264-120228 GCA_001685075.1 Bramus lutescens | reverse complement strand
CAGACAGACAGACAGACAGACAGACAGACAGACAGACAGACAGACAGACAGTAGAAAACTACTATTATAGTAGCTATAATCCCACTGTGGATGATGGACTGTGCAGTGGCCAACATCAAATATTCCCTCAGTATCATAGGCATAGACATTTTTCTGCATTTCAAAGCTTAGGAGATGGGTAGGAAAATGACAGATTCTGCCATGAAGTACCTTCAGACAAGAAATAAACCTATTTATAATTTCTTTCACTCATTCTTTATTTTATATATATATATATATGTGTGTGTGTATACACATATATATACATGTATGTGTATACATATATAAATGGTGGATGATTTGAGAAGGGATCTCATTATCTAGCTAACTTCAAGCTGAGATCTCCCTGCCTCAGCCTTCGAACACTGCTCTGCTTCCCATTCTTACATTTTCAAAAAAGAACACGCACGCACATCCATACACCAAATTTCAGACACAGCACTTCTAACCAGAAATACAATCATCTCACCTGCCCCAGAGGAGATGCTTATCAAGTTTTTAGTTACTGTAAGCCATGCAAGGTGTAGCATCTTCTGCTCCTGAATCATGCCTATGTTCACATCAGGTACTCAGAACAAAGCACCAATATCATTCGATGTATCCTGTGCTTAATGGTTAGGCAAGAAAAGACAAAAGGGAAGCCAGTTGCATACACACATGCAACCTGACACAGGTAATGCAGGGGATACAGGTAGATGCTACACATTCCTCATATCTGCAATTATTGTAAGCAGTCAATTACAGCTATTCTGCTTTTCAAAATCCTTTCCACATTCCCAGTGACTTAAATCAACATTCCTACTAGTTTATATGTTAGACCAGGACAAAGTGACATGGCTCACACAATTTCAAGGCAAAACAGCCATTACTGCCCTGGGATCTGTACTCTCCTCAAAGAGAAAAACAATTGCTAATCAGTAGCTATGTGACAGGTCACAGGGCTCCACTGAATTTTTAAAGTATGAACATATATATATATATATGCTGTTTTCGAAGCCTTCTCTTACATAACTGAAATACATCCTATGGTAGATTCTTAAAGATGGGATCATGAGTATAAAATGCCTTGATCTCTGAATGAACAGAACCACTTTTCTACAGAGCTGATGCTTCAAAGATGACATCACCAGATTCACCATTCTTAGTTCCATTTTCAACCCTTGAAGTCCTGGGAACTGCTCAGCTATTATCGAACAAATTGGATGTTGTTTCTGAGGCACCTGATAAGAATCACAATTTTTCACTTTGAAGTTATTTTGCATTTTCTCCCTAGGGGTCTTAAAGCATTTTCTCTATTCTTTCTAATCTTTAATCATTCCTCTAAGAAATGGCTCCAAATTGATCATTTTGTTCGGTTTTCCTGATAATAAGTAGACCCCTTTGAAATACACATCCCGATCTTCTTTTCTGAAAGTAATGTTGGATAATAGTTTTCTCTCAGCACATAAAAGATGCTTCTCTTTCCAGTTCCATCATTTCTGATATGTCACCTTTCATTTGATCTGTCATATACTTTTATGTAATTTGTTCTTTTTCTTGATGGGGCTAGATTCCCTCTTTGTGTTGGCCTGTTTGAGAGCTGGTATTTCAAACCCATAAATACATATCTTTCATCATAATCCTGAAAGTTCTAACCCTTATGATCATATAATCTTTTTTTCATGCACTGTATACTTTACACACATCAAAGCATTCTGCTTACACGTGCTGTCTTACTTTGCGATATTACCTGACAAGTCTATTACATTCTCTCTGTTCTTTGTATTATTTTACTTCTATTGTGCTGAAGATGGGTTCCTTTTGTTCATTTATCTTATCACAGGGCTTCTCTTCTGTTCCCTGCATTCTGTCACCTTGAAAACTACTTGTTTCAGTCCTAGTTTTATTTTATGGTTTTATAAATTGATAATACCATGCATGAGTTTTGGTCAGATCTACTGCCACTCCTCCCCACCAAGGTCACCTCTTACCCCTGCCCTGTGCTACTTTTCCATCCCAACTTTATGTGCTCTTTTTATTAAACCTATTGAGTCCTCTTAAATGCAACTTGTTTATGTGCGGGTATTGAACCATCTTCTGGAGTATAGGTTGCCTGCTACTACTGGCTGTATCCACCAAACAGACTCTCTCTCACAAACATCTGTTTCCAGTGTCCCATACGGTTGAGAGGCTGTGAGCCCCTTCTCCATATATGCCGGGACTCTGGCCAACTTGCTCCTGTGCAGGTCTAATGCATGCTGTCACAGCTTCTGTGAGCTAAGGTATACAGTGGCCCTGTAACACTTGGAAAATGCTATTTTGATACAGGCAGTCATGCCTCTGTCTCTTAGAACCTTTCTGTCCCCTCTTCTTAAATGAACCTGGAACTTTGTGGAAGAGTGTTATATTTTGAGCATGCAGTAAATTTAGGTTCTTGTCTGCTAGTTTTACCATGCACTTAGCTTGGTTAGACTTGGACTGCAAATATATTACTAAGACTCAGTTCAAATTCCAAATGAGACTAGTTAAGACTAGTTTAAGACTCCAGCCACTTGTGGGTAAAATGACACTTGGAAATGTCAGCAAAATGACTTTCTCTGGCTTTTTTTTCTGAACCAGGAAGATCATTTTCCCTGGTCATAATCATTCTCCCAACCAAAACTCTTTGGTTGTTCTAGCCAAAATGGCTGCTCTTTCCCCTCCAATATGCCTACAGCTGAGCCTTTCTCAGACTAAAGAACAAAGCAGGTAATTTATCTTATATACTCCTGTTTCCAAACTTGGATGCCATTACAATCAGTCTGATTCTGCTATAGTAATTGCTTCTTGTTGTGCTTTTAAATACTATTTCTGTTTCATTGAGGATTTCGTTAATATGACTTGGCACTCAACTTATATACACAAATAAATATTTTTGCTTGACTTTCTTTTTAGTCACTTACTTCTGACACTTTTTATTGCTTTATTCATATGATTTACATTATCCTCTACATTTTCTCTTTCCCCCAAACTGTATTTTCTCAATTACATTTATTATTCTTTAGGTAAATTATAATTTAATCTTTATTTCTTACATTATTTGATCTTTAGCTTCTCAGTGCAGTCAACTATTTTTTAATAACTTGAATTTTATTAACTATATTATTAACTTGAATTGTTTGGGTTGTAATTCTATAGGACTTTAAGGCTCTTATATGAAAATAGACAGAGACATAGTAATATCGGCATCTGTATTCTATGGAAAGTGCTAGCAATTCGAAGTAGTTTGTGAGATTATAGCTTCAAAATTATATCTTCAGTTGCTAGAACAAAGAATGGTTTGGAGTGGGAGGTAAAAGGGAAAGTTATGAAAGAATGATTCTATGATTTTCTTAGTCTTTATTATTTAATGTCATATAAAAAATTTACTTATTTTCTCTTTTTCACTCAATTTTAAAACATAGTACCCAGCTTCTTCTAATTCACTTTCCCTTGAAACATTCCTTCCCTAAGACCAGCTTCTTAGATCTTGAATGTGTTCTAATGCTCTGAAGACCATGCTGTGAGGTGGTACACAGCCTCAGTAGGCCATCTCTTTTGCTACAACATTTTTCAAAATCCTAATTTAAGGCCTGCCACCAACTCTACACATTCTTGCTTGTTTTGTCATTGTTGTTGATGCTGATGATTTGGGGTTGGTTTGTTTGTTTGTTTGCTGCATTGTATTATCTAAAAGCTTGTGTTATGGTATTTGAAAGATGGCTTAACAGATTTTGATCTTTCACTGTTTATGAGTGATTTGAAAATTGAGTGACACTTTCCTTGCAATGATGCTTTGTGTTTTTTCTACTGTTTTCCTTTGTTAGTGAAGAATGGTAAATATACATATCTTCTATTGCTTCTATGACTCATAACTGTGTATTTACTGACAAAGAGTTAGAACTTTAATCATTGTCTTTAAATAGAACACTCCTCGAGACTTGTACAATGATGCTGGGTTGCGAAGAAACGGCTGTAGAATGGTATTAGAGGTGAGTCCACTGTGAAGCCCACTCTGGTTAAATTTTCATTTTTATTGGACTGTTTGTCCTTTAAATATGAGTATGGCTCATTTCCTGATGCTCTCTGAGACTGGATTGCCCAGCCCCGAAACCTGTCAGCATGATCTTCTTCACCAGCTGCAAGTCATGTAGAGGAAGAAGACCTCATGAAGATTCACCTTTACACGAGCATGCTGCTGCCAACAGACTCCACCTTACGAACACCCATATTGCCACTTTACCCTAGGTTCAGATCTGTGGATTTACTAACATACGTGAATTTGATAAATAGCTGTGCCAGGCAAGAAGACCTAAGTCACCATCCCCCCTCCCCCAAACACACACACACACACACACACACACAATTGTATACAAAGTTGTACAAACCAAATGGCTATTTTAGTAACGTACCTTCTGCTTTTGCTCATGGTACCCTGTGATAAACAAATCATAATGACAGCTCATTCTGAGTCAGGACAGTTACTTTCCCACCTTGATCCTAAAATGTGGGTATCTTTCCACTATGCTTCTGGGATCACAGGCTCTTTGTGGATGGTCTAACATCAGTATGCTTAAATAACCTCAAAATCAGGAAGTTCACTTCAACTGCATTTCTTCCAGGCAGCAGCCCTCATCATTCAGAGAATACCACTGCTTAGACTAATGTTCCCACCACAGCACCTTTCTAAAGCCTCACAAAGAACATGTCTTCCAGGCCTTCAGGCAATCCGTAGGAGAATGAAGAATTAATTACGCACAGTAAATCCACCCATTTCTTCCCCTCTCTTTGTTATATAAAAGAATTTAACCACCCAAAATTCATTTTGAATGGACCATCAAACAGCCTAAGCAAACAATGAAAACCACCCCTGCTGCTGTGGCATATTGAATCTAGACTATGTCGCATTTCTTCATTTTTAAAATAAATGGTTTTGATCAATGTTTATATTCTTCCGTGTTTGTTCTAGCATTCTTGGAATCCATTCCCACACACACTACTCTGGTCTTTATTTTGCTTCTGCAAATAAAAAGGAAGAACTCTGTGTTCCTTGTGGGAGAGACTTTTTAAGACACCTTAGCCATTCTGTAATCTTTCTCCACCTATGGGTCTTGTTCTAGTTGCGTCTGCTGCCGTGGTAAAACACTGATCAGAAGTTTCTTGGGAAGGAGGCTTTTATTTGGTTTGTATTTCCACATGACAGTCTGTCATTGAGGGAAGTCAGAGTAGACACTCAAGATGGAACCTGGAGGCAAGAACTGAAGTAGAAATCATCGAGGATGGATGCGTATTGGCCCGCTCCCAGGTTCCTGTTGAGCTATCTTTCCTATACAGCATAGGCACAACTTCCCAGGGATGCTGTTATCCTCAGAAGGCTGGGTACCCTTGCACCAGTTGGCAATCAGAAAAATGTCTTCAATTCATACCCATAAGTGAATCTGATGGAGGCAATTCTTTATTTGAGGTTCCCTCTTCCTGGGTATGTCAAGTTGATGACAAAACTAACCAGGACATTTCTTTTCACATCACTTTGACACTGAAATGCATTATGTTAGAGCATAATCTATCATTACTTGTTTGTGTCCCAACATGCCACATTAATAACACAACATAAAATACAGTACAATTTTTCAAAAGCTCCCACTCTTCAAAATATTCCCCAAACTGAAAACACCAAGTTATTTTTTCAAACACGAAATATCTTAACTCTGGGTGCCTGCAAAATGGAAAATAAAGTAAATACTTTCTTACTCCCAAAGGGAAGAATCTGGACTTAAAAAAAATCACACTTAATCAAAACCAAAGTCTGGCAGATTCGCTCAGTGTTTGACATCTGGTACTCACTCACGATCCTCTGAGCTTCAAAGGGCTTAGTTCTACCTCCAGCTCTACCATGATAGGCACATCAGGTAGGCTCAGGCCTGCTCCGTTCCATATTTGCTGCTGTTAGTAGATGTCACATAGTTCTAGAACCTTAATATCCTGAGACCTCTACTCCTACTAAGGCTGCATCTTCACCAATGTCCTCTCCTGGCATCTCACAGTCCAGAGCCTCAGGTGCCTGCCATGACCCTTTCAATACTGCTGGTTCATGACATCAAACCTTTACACTAGAAAATATTACATTTTTAATATGTTTCTTTATTTTTGAACTGAATGGCAATCTAAGATTTCCCCTAACTCTGGAAGAAAAGATAAGTCTTCATCTTAAAATCTCATAACCACAAGTGGAGGATCTCTGTTAGAATCAATAGGAAGAAACACTGATTTGAACAGAAAAGTCCTTTAACAGGAAAGATGCTGAAAACCCCGTGTGTGATCAAGCTGCGGCTCTGTTCTCTTTTCATTTCTTCTAATGAATATGAACATAGTACAGAGTGTTTACAGTATCTACTTTATGTGTCATGACAGTTCCTCCTTCAGAGGCAGTAGGGTTAGCCATGTGGTTTTCATAGGCCAGTCAGATGTCATAAAGCATGTACAGGCCAAGATGAGATAGGAGTTTGAATATGTTTAGGCCAAACACCCTTAAGCCTTGATTTTATTTATAAGATTTTCACAGGTAAAATATTTAGAGAACTAGGTTTTCAAATACACTACACACACACACACACACACACACACACACACACCACTGGCTACTGTTCTACCATGCTCTATGTATGACACCCACATCTACACAGAGCCTACTATGACTTCTGTCCTTCCCTCAGGAAACAATCTCTGGAGGCTTTTGATGTCATTCACCACTATTCCTTCATCCCAGCAAATTGGTTTGAGTTTCCCAATTTCCATCTCAACTGCCAAAACGTTGCGGAAAAAGAATATCTGTGTCCATATGTCTTGTGTAACTCTTCTGATTCCTGCCAACCATAGAACATGTTTAAATTATGGGTAGCCACAAAATGACAAATATCTGTTACACCTCGTTTTTCCTGATGAGTGATACAATGTGATATAAATGACATATAAAGTCCTGCTGTCAAACTACATCACAGATAAACAACGGAGCAGCGAGAGTGATAGATGTCATGTAGGAACTCTGTGCCAAACACAGCTGAAGAGCAGGCACTAGCTATTTTCCTCATTGCTACAAAAGAATGTCTATTTGGAGAAGAAAGGGTTTAGCTCATAGTTTGAAGGTATTATCCAACGTTTCTGGAAATACCGTCACAGAAACATCTAGAGACATGTCTCCTAGCCAATTCTCAATCCATTTCCATTGACTAGAGCATAACAGCCACCTTTATGTGATTAGTATGTTCCCCGAGCCGAAAAGATGAAAGTGAGTCTTGGCAAGGTTAGGCAAGCTGATCATATTTACAAGGTCCTGTGAATTTAGCAAAGCCAGGGGATAACTCATGGCAGATTTGCTGAGTAGAGGCTACTGCTGCAATGTTCTCTTCCTAAAGTATAAAGGGCCATTTCCAGAAAGCAATGAGTCCAACATTTTAGGAAGAGGATTTGTGGCTTCATAAGTACCATCTCTAACTTATCTAGGTCTTAGTTCCACAGAAAGTTTTTTATTTAATACCTTTTCCTTTATTATTTGGCAATTTCATACATGTATACAATATATTGTGATGATATTCACCCCCATTCCCTTCTCTTATCTCCCTTCCATTCCCTCTGGAAGCCCCCTTCTTCTCAACACCTCCTTCTACTTTCATGTCTGTGTATACTCATTCAGAAGAAACAATGATGCCCCTCCTCCAGCAGTCAGTAACTATGAATGGCGCCCCAGCTGGGGTAAGGTTCCATGTGTCCTTTCCCTTGCATACTGGAATGCTAGTGGGCTCAGTTTTGTGTGGTTCTTGTCCTGGTGACTTCAGTTCTAGTGAGCTCATGAGTGCAAGATCCATGTCATGTTTAGATGACAGCATTTCATAGCAATCTTCCTCACCTCCAAGTTCTTACAGTCTTCCCCTGAGCTTTATAGCAGATTGGCATGTAAACATTCCATTTAGGACTGAGCACTCAACAGTTAAACATATTTTTTACATGTTGACCAATTGTGAGTCTCTGCATAAACCACTTGATCAGTTTCTCTGATCAAGGTTGAGAGCAACACTAATCTACAAGAACAAACATAAACATTCAGAAGGTATTTTGACAGCATTCTTTTTCAGAAAATCAACAGTAATAGGTTTCCAGGAGGACCTACAACCTTCTAAGCTGTGGTCATGTTTGGAGTACCATGAGTGAATTCCTTCCAGAGGATTGGGCCTCAAAACCTGTCAGAAATATGGTGATTATCCTTATTAAGTCAGACAACTTTTGTACCAATGGGTACCTCTTACCTGAAAGGATGACACTGTAGCATGCGGGGTCCACAGATGGATAAGATTGTTTATGTCTTTTGTCCTCCGGCAACTCACACAACACTGTGGGTTCCAGTACTGTGAAAGCTAGCCAGAAGAGAATGAATTTCCAGGTTTACTCCAGCTTGATTTCCTTACATTCTGCAAACAAAGCATGCAGTATCTTCTGCAATAATGTCTTACTGTCTAGCTCTGGTGGGCAGCCAAGAGCAGAGGAAACAGCCTATATTGCTTAGGGATACTCAGAGACTCCATAACCCACCCAAAGGGATCTATCCCACACTTGACAGTGGTATTTTTGTTTAATAGCTCACAACACATGTTTTGTAGGAGCACCATTGTCCACCTATGCAGGTTACCATTTAAACTCCTTTTTAAATTACAGTTTTTATTATCTTACAAAGTACTAGATTTCCATA
Organism: Bramus lutescens; assembly: GCA_001685075.1. NCBI lineage: Eukaryota > Metazoa > Chordata > Mammalia > Rodentia > Cricetidae > Bramus > Bramus lutescens. The sequence continues at coordinate 111,452 of LOEQ01004704.1, read as the reverse complement.
AGACTTTCCATGCACCTTTAGCTTTGGTTAGCATTGCCTGCTTTCTGCTGTTCTCCTTCCTCTATCACTTCAAACACCCTTCCATCCCTAGCATTTCTGCCCTCTGTCTTCACATAATACATACTCTATTGTTGCCATACATCATTAAGTCCTACTTGTCAATCATTGACTTTACTTTCTGAGTGTTCAGACTCCTATTCAAAAATTCTGACCTGTGCCTATATCTTTTTATATTTATTTTTAATTAATTAATTAACATGTATAAGTGCTTTGCCTGCATGTACATATGTGTGCCACATTTATCCCTGCAGAGGTATTAGAGATTGGCAGATCCTTTGGAACTGGAGTTACAAACATATTGTGAGTCTCCATGTATGTACTAGAACCGAATCCTGGTCCTCTGGAGGGTACCCAGTCCAGGAATTTTAACCACTGAGGCATCTCTTCAGGCTCTGTGCCTATATCTTGAAACGGACTTTCTACTTTTTGCTCTAATTTCAAGGTTCTAGGTCTTACACTGAGGTCCCTGATCCATTTGGAGTTGAGATTTTGTGCATCATAAGAGATTAGAATCTAGTTCTACCTTTTCATGCAGTTAAGCTTCTACTGAAGAACAGCTTTTCTGAATCATTAAAATCATTGTTTAGTGAAATCACTCCTATGGTGTAGTGATTGGGTAATAATGCATGCATTGCACAACTTGTTCATTATTAAATAGTTCTTGCATAATTAATAAATAACTGAGTTATTTAAAAAAAACATCACTTCCTTACCTAGTTCTTACTGAAAGCCAACCATAGAAATAAAATGTTTCTTAACATTTTCTAGCTACCTACTGTTAACAGAGGTATCTGTCCTGCAGACATTCAGGCCCAAAGAAACACACAGAGGTCTACATTAATTATAAACTGGTTGGCATATTAGCTCAGGCTTCTTTATTAACTAATTCTCACATCTTACAGTAACCCATAATTCTTGTCTGTGTTAGCCACGTGGCTTGTAGCTTTATCAGTGAGGCATTCTCATCTTGCTTCCTCTGCATCTGGATAACAACTGTAGACTCAGCCTTTCCTCTTCCCAGAATTCTACTGTTCTAGTCACCCTGCCTATACTTCCTGCCTTGCTACTGGCCAATCAGCATTTTATTAAACCAATACAACTAACAAATCTTTACAGCAACCTACCTTCCTTTATTTTTTCCCTGTACTTATAAGAGAAAAACAAATGAACAAACAAAACAAATCAAAACAAAACCTCTGTTTTGAAGAATTCCTTATAATGTAAACACTAAGCCCTAACTTAGATTTAACTCAGAGAAAGTGGAAATGAGTGTATAATGGTTGATGAGGGAAACCCAGGTATGAACCTATATGGTGGCTGGAACCATTTTCATATATATCAATTTTTTTTTTTATTCAGCATCTGAAACCTAAAACACATGGTTTCTCCAGGGCTTGAAGTCAGGGTATTTCTAGCAACTTTATAAATGATCTTTCAAGCAACTCATCTTATTAAATAATGGAAATACTGAGTACATAAGGAGACAGCTGGCTTAAAGTGCTTCAGAGTTAGAGGACACGTCACATCATAGCAGTACAGGAAGTTAGCTTCATGCAAGGTTGGAATTTCTCCTCTCTCAGGTATTCCCTTACACCTTGACTGCCAATTCTCAAAGAGGCAGGGAATTACTGATGTCAGTGTGAAGAACTGGAAACTGACTTTCCTTTGAGTTGCATCACTCCTTCTCAGCTGTGCAAGCAAGAAGTGAGATCACTCATATTTGTTGGAGATAGACAAGAGAATATGCCAGAGGCAGGAAGAAACACAGCCTGCTTAAACTCAGAAAGGTCACTTGCCATCTTGAGCCTTTGTAGAAGGGTAAAGGACACATAGTATTAATATGAGAAGTAGAGAGTATATGGTACCATAGATAAGTAATAAGCAAATAACAGCAAAGTATTAGAAAAGGCATAGAGATAAAAAGAAAAGTTTATTTGATATAAAAATTAAACTAATGAGTTGGAAGGCTCTAGAGATTATCTAGGGTCAACGAATGACTCTGTGGGTAAAGTTCTACTCAAGTGTGCTCACATGAGTCAAGGCACAAGGAGAGAAAATTATCCTCTGATCTATATATACATGTACCTCTGTTCCCCACATACAACTACTGCTAATAAACATCCATTTCTAAAAAGAAGATCTAAATCAATCATGCTTAGGATCCCAAATAAACAAAGATGACTGAAACTAAAAGATGTTTATATTTTCTTGAACAACATTTTCACTTTGACTAGATGTCTATTTTTACTTTTTATTTAAAGTGACATCTAATAGAAAAGATACTCCCAGAGCCCATTTGTTTATTTTCTTCTATACTGTCAGTACAAAGCTAAATATACGCACCAAATAAAATAGTGTTATTTTCCTCCATCATGCATTCTCTTCAGCATCTGGGAAACGTTTGCAGTCCCATTTCATGATCCTCAGAGGAATGAGTTGAAATGATGGCAAAAGCAAAGTTTTAACGAGTTCTTATCTTCTTTCCTGGGAAGCTGCTTTCACAATCAGTCAAATTACATATTTTCACCAGATACTTCAAAAGAGTGTTCTGGTTTTTTCTATCTTATTCAGTGCATTTATTTCCAGGTCTTTGGTACCAACTACCCAGAGAGCAACTTAAATACTTCAACCACCAGCTAAACTGTATCCCCCATCTCTTGATATAACAATCCATTCTACTATGACCAGAAAAGACAGTCAGGTGTGCCATTGAACAAAGAACAAGAAAGTCTCTACAGGAACCCCATACTTGTTCATCATGGGGCTGTTTCAGCAGGATGCTTTTCAACTGTTCGTCATCCTTGGTTATAATTGCATCAGTATTCTTGAAGGAAAATGTTTGCAACTTTTTGGCAAAGTTCTGTCTAATATCTCGGAATTCCCTCTATTGTTTTTGCTTTTCAAGCTAAAACATTATTCCTGGTCTGGGAATGGTGGCTCACACCTTAAATCCTAGGACTTGGAAGGTAGAGCCAGGAGGATCAATGTGAGTTTGAGGCCAGCCTGTTCTACAGAGAGAGTTCCAGAGCAGCCAGGGCTGTTACACAGAGAAACCCTGACTCCACAATTAAACAAAACAAAATACTATTCCAAGAATTTTAGAAAAATGAGGCACTGATTATATTTCCTGTTATTTCATATTTTTTTATTTATGCTTTTTTAAAACTTGCATTATTTACATCAAGAGGCCCATCCAAGAATGATCTAAGGTCTCTCATATTCTCTAGGACAATCAAAGCTCCAAAGCTTCAAAGTTACATTGACTTTGGGGACCTCTGATGAGCAGGATCTTATTTAGCTTCTGCTGTGGAGTGATCTTTCACTAAACTCAACCTGAATATTGAACAACAGAAGACTGGGTATAGTAGTCATGATAATGGGCAAGAAAAGCCCATTGACAATGTTGCTGATAGAATTATACATAGCTGAACTGTTCTGTGAAAAGGACTCTGCTGGGCACACAATTCCCTGATATTTCCATACTTATGTTGCTCAGTAATCTCTGCCCAAAATGTGATCATATGGAAGAACATATTTTAAATGTAGTACACAAAATACAATGTATTCTGAGACAGGTCAACAGAAGTCTCTAGCTTGGCAAAGAGGTCTGGGTAATAAAATATGATGAAGATCCTCTACTTTAAAACTACAGAAAATGCTATAATTTTCAATTCTTCTTGGGGAGAAAAGGGAAAATCTGCTGATATCAAAGATATATCAAGAGCAGTCACTGTGATTCACCAAGATTCTGTATTCAAGCAAGGGATCTCATTCCTAATATTAATGTTCTCAAGTTACCATCTTAAAATTCTTCACAATTTTATCTTAGAGCTTTAGTTTTATAGATGAAATCTGCTAAACAGAGATCAAAGTGTGTTTGATCTCTTTCTTCTTATTCATATTTGGATGCATTCCTTTTACTCATGTTAGTTTTTTTTTCTCTCATTCATCAATTCGTCTCTTTTCTCCTATTCATGAATAGTTTCTTTCCTTTCATTTTTGCTTAGTCTTTTTCACTCATTCACATTTAGTCTATTTCCTCCCATTCATGTTTGGTATCTTTCCTCTCTTTTATGTTGGATCTTTTCCTTCTCTTTCATGTTTTATCTCACTCCTCTCGTTCACATTTGTACTCTTTCCTATCACCGTCTATGGCTTCCTGCCTGTCTGAGACAAGCCTGTAGCTATCAGCCTTGCACAGAAATCCTTCTTCCCTCCCAGAGTTAGGGCTCATGTGTGACTTTGGGTGTGCAGTGAGCATGGGCACATCAGAAAGGGTGGTTGTGGTCCTTGATGCTTCGTGAAAATGCCAAGTTCAAAAGGACAGAATGATGAAATAGCAAGTAATGTATCAACAACTTGAGAGAGAGAGAGAGAGAGAGTAGGCTGCAGGAAAAAGTGTTTTTCCTGATTAAGAAAGGAAAATTGCAATTGTAAAATAATTTTATATCAGCAAAAATTCTGAATATAATACAATGTCTTACACACCCAACACCTAGTTAAGTAGTGGTGGAATGGGGATTTTTTTTCACCCAAGTTTAGATGGTCCTGAGGCTCATGGTTACAGATGTTAACAGCATCACTATCATTTTTTTTGGGGGGGGCTAGGGGTATTATAAGGGCAAACAGTATGACACCAAATCCTTATCAATGCATCCATTGAATGTCATCTGGTATCACTGCCCTTTCTTTCTATGGCTCCTGCTTTTGGAACTTTTCTGCTCCTGCCCTAGCACCTTCATGATGTCACAAGAGGGTGAACTGTGCAGAAGCAGAGCTGCTAAATCTTAGCAGGTCTTAGATTTAAGGACTGTGCTGGGAGGGTGTCTCGGTGGTACAGTGCTTCCCTGCCATCCCTGAGGCCCTTGGCCCAATCCCCAGCAACACAAAATACACAGATAAAGAAGAAAAAATGAAGACAAAAGATTGACCTTCCTGTTTTGATTATGCAAAGATTCATTCTTATTCCCAGGACAGGAGCACACACTAGCTTCTTACTGCACAGGAGACTGAGTCAGGAGGACCTTAAGTTCAAGATCAATTTGATCAAAATGGCCATATTCAACTCATTTTAAAAGACTTTTAAAAATAATAAAATAACTCAGCTTTGCCTAGCACCCCATCAGAGAAAGGGTGTACCTTTCAAACAGGGAAAACAAATCCAGTTCCAGGGGGTGCTCCTTAGAGAGAAATACCTGAGGATGTTCCTTCCTGCGTCTAAGCTGATTTTCTCTAGCTCTAAACGAATTTTTCCATCTCTCATCAAGGTTGTCACTGTTGTTGGAGCGCACCTTCAGCAACAGACCTAATCATCGCTCTTCATTCTTGTGTGCATTTGACATCTGTTCAAGTTTAATAAACCAAAACCAGATTCATCTTCGCGGAACGTCAGTCCCATCTTCGTTTCCACCAGTCATTAGAATCAGGAATCCTGAGCAAAGACGAGTAAAGGAGCCCACGCTGAACCCGCCCTCCTCCTCACACCTGAAACCTCTGGCCAAAGTGTGACGTACAGGAAAGAGGCGGGCATTCCACTGCAGGACATAAAGACAGCTCAGCGCCCATTCCCCATGCAGTCCAGAAAGGTCTAGGGTCACAGCGCTCCAGCTCTAGATTTCTGGAAAGGGAAAAAGGAAAGGCACCTGAACTCTGACAGCGCACAGTTCTGCCGACTCTCCAGTTCACACTTCTTTCAAGACTCGTTTCTCTTACCCTTAGAAAGATCGCAGAGATGCGAAAGGCAGTGTGTTTGCTGGGGGGCAGGGTTGCTTTGAAGCTTTCCTGGCATTTCATTGCCCTCCAGGGCTCTATATCTTGTGTTTCTTGAAATTGTACTGAATCTGAATCTGGAATTCATTACCTTTTTATTTATTTATTTTTTATTTTGTGGTTTGGTGGAAAATCATTTTCAAAAAGGTAGTATTCAAAATTAAAACCATGTTTGCTCAGGCTGAGACCACAGAGCAGAGCAGAGTCGCATACGCCCAACTGATTGAGCGACGGTCCTCTGCTTAAATAGTCTTGTAGACTCCTCTACTTTTCCCTTTGACTTTTAAATGTTGCCAAGACATTTCTTCTCCTACATGTTTATAGAACATATCGTGTGTGTGTGTGTGTGTGTGTGTGTG
>LOEQ01004704.1:71330-92522 GCA_001685075.1 Bramus lutescens | reverse complement strand
GTTATTTCGGGGTATAAGCTAGCCGTGCGGGAGCTGGACTGGACAAAAAGCAGGCCTGCTCCCCTATCACTACAAGGCTGGGAAAACTAAACTAAATGCTGGGAGAAAGAAGGTGGAGTCCGAGAGATGCCACGTAGCTGCAGCTGGGAATGAACGAGCCGTCTCTTACAACAAAGCAGTCCCTCACTGGCCTGGATGCTCTCCAATAGGTTATCCTGGCTAAGTGTCCGGTAAGCTACAGCATCTTCCTGATTTTGCTTCCCCAGCTTTGGGATTGCAAGCATCTACCACTGACCCTGTCTTTTAATTGTTCCTTTTGTTTTGTTTTTAACGGGGTTTGATGCATGAAACTGAGATCCTCATACTTGCAAGTTGAGCTCTTCACTAATTGAATCATCTCTGCAACATCCAGAAGGGAATAACTTTCAAATGAAATGTCTATAGACATTCATACACCCACTTCAGATAATTTCTATTTATAATTTTATAAGGTATAATGACATACCCATTATCAAATGGGGAAATTTTTGGAACACACACCACTCATTTCCCAGTCACACCAGCACTGGAAGGGTGATCCTGACAAATGCCCTGGGCCCATCCCTTGCTTTCCTCTATTCCAAACAATTCCCATAGACTTTGAAATAGAATTGCAGAAGAGAACATCACACAACAGAGCCCTCAGGTTTCTCCTTGAAATGGCAATTGGATTGTAAATTTTAACATCTGTTCTTAAAGTTAAGAAGCCAAAGTTAAACACATGAAAAGGATATGATAGGAACAAGCAAGAGTGCATTCTCTGGGTGATTTGCACAAAAGAATTGATGACAGCTCTAAGAGATCCTGGAAATCACTAGGTTTCATTGAACGGTAAATTATGGTGTTTTGACCAATGTCTTACTAAAATTACAAAAACTGTCAAGATGCCTTTCAAAGTCAGTTGTAGTAGATGAAACGTTTGATTATGTAGCATTATGTGAAACAGCACACTGGTTGCAATAAAGGGGTCTCAAAAACAGAGATCCAACAGTTCAGAATCAACTATATTTTTATGTATTTTTTATATAATTTTTTTGATCTTCTAACTATATGGACACAGCAGTAGTATATCACATGTGCAGTCTCTCCCTCCCCAAGTCCAAGCGTATTCTGCATTTTTATGACCGAACACACAAGCTGAAAAATTATCAAAAACTGAAAGAATACTGCTTTGAGATGCTCTCTTCCAAGTAACAAAAAGATGATCCCTGCCCTGCCTTCCAGCACCCTCCATACAAAGACTGACTAGGATCTGACTCTCAGTCTAGCTTTGTGTAAAGCGAGAGAAATCAAGCCCCCTACCCTCACTTTTCTCATTTGAATAAGAATATTAAATGTTATTAAAATGCATAAAGAAGCCCGAGATATTTTTTAGGTTTCTGGTTCTTTACTGTATTTTTCCTCCCCTTGACATGGTATAGTTTTCTTCCTGACACCATGAATAAACATTCAGACCAAAAGCAACTCAGGGGAGGAAAAGGTTAATTTGGACTTATACTTTTAGGTCCCAATCCATTGTTGAAGAAAGTCAAGGCAGGACCTGGATGCAGGAACACTCCTTATCAAATCATTCTGGCTAACCCACTGGCTTATGCTCAGCTAGCTTTCTTATATCATCCAAGACCTAGGGATGGTACCACTCATGGTAAACTGTGAACTACCACATCAGTCATAAATCCCAATCATCAATTGGCCTCAGGCCAATCTGATCTCTGCAATTCCTCCACTGAAACTCCATGGGATGAATCTACAACTGTGTGAAGTTGACAGCTAACTAGGAAACCCTCCTTTTTTGAATGACTAGGAAACCCTCCTTTGAATGACGAAAGCTTTAGTGTGGATTCTACGTTGTAATTGAACAACAATAAAAAGGTACTGCTGGGGTAGGTGTACCCTAGAAGCCAGCCAGATCAGAAGCATCTTCCCAACAATCCTAGATGAATGTATGCTGTGTCCTATGTTCCTTCACCTAGCTGTTAGATACAACGTCAGGCTTAGAGAGCAGACCAACTCTGAAGGATGGACATTTAACGAAAGCGCCACCTAGCTCTCCCTCAATACAAATTAAGATAAGAATAATTGCTCTGCATCTGACTTTTATGAGGCATAGAATTAGAACATGACATAAGAAAGCATAGCCTGGTGTGGTGGTGCACCCCTTAATCCTAGCATTGGTGAGGCAGAAGCAAGCAGATCTCCATGAGTTCAAGGTCAACCTCATTGACATAGTGAGTTCTAGGTCATCCAGGGTTGCGTGGTGAGACACTGTCTCAAAAAAACAAAATAAGCAAAAAAGCAAATTCAATGTTTGGTATATGATATGCTGTCAGTTATTTGTTTCTATTTTCATCTTGTTTAAATATTACTATAATTCTGACTTATCATTTAGATTTCTGATTGATCTAGTGGAGAAGTTTAGACACTAGATTCTAAGAAATGTTCCAGGGAAGACATCGTTTACACTCTGAGAAAAAGTTCAAATGGAAATGAACCACTTTGGGTTGTCACTTCAGCACAGGGGTTAAGACTGAATTTAGTCACTGGTGGCTAGACCAGCAATAGCTGACCTGATCCCAAGTTCTGTATTCTCTAGTTTGAGCTAAAACCTAATCTGTAGAAAAATGGAGATGTCACCTAGGAGATCAAGAGGACATAAGGGAAGATGCCAGAGTCTTTGTGAAGCGTGTAAGTGAATGTCAGGTTTGGGAATCAGAGTGCCCTGGGTTCAGTTACAGGTGGCTCTTTATCCTTGTGGGTTACATCCCATTTCCTTCAGCTTTGCAGCATCAACTCTTCATAATGACTGGATGATGGCTTGCTAATAGGGTTCTATCTGAATTCAGTGACATCGTGTTTGTACTATTTTGGCTCTGTCAGGAAGATGGATGCAACTGGAGAACATCCTATTAAGCAAAATAAGCCAGACTCCAAAAAGACCAATACCACAGTTTCCTTCATTTGTGAATCCTAGGGTACATACAGGTATGTAGAACCATGTATGTACTGTGGGATCTAAAAGTAGAAATGATGCTGTCTGGGGGAAGAAATGGAAATAACATGAGGGAAGGTCAGTAGGGGAGGGGGATCTGATTAAGGGCGAACAAAGTGCATGGTATACTTGCATGACTCTGCATTTATTAAATCCATCAATTCATATAATGAATATACACCAATAGAAATATATTTTTAAAAAACATATCTTCTCTGATTTATCATCGGTCTAGCTATTGCCCCTGCTCAATAGAATCCCATAGCCCAGAGAGGTCACTACATTGAGCGTTAATGAAACAGCTTGTCCATCAGCATCTTGCTCCTAACTACACCATAGGGACATATCCAAAGTGCCCACAGAAACGAGCTTTGGAGTTCCCTTTCTAGTACACCTTTAGTCTTTAATAAAGCTTTAGAAAATCCTTAAAGAAAGGAAGAATACCTTTCTCACGTCCTAGTCCCTTAAACACTCCTGTTAAACTGCCACCACTATTCCAGAAGTCAGCATCACTTAGGTTCACCGACAGAGGGACCAGCATTAGTCTTACCAATATTACTAAACTGAAAGCAATTGCAAGGCTCATTAAATTTTCAGAGGGGGAAAAGAGAAATAAAACTTTTTCCAAGTCTTCTGACAGGAGCCAGGATTAGGGAGAAAAGGTTGTAATTTATCTTTTTAAGAAATGGAAATTTTAATCATAATCTAATGAAATCTGACCTTTAACAGAGATAATTGAATACCCAGCCTGGAAAAGCAATCTAGAGGAATAGGTTCTCCAGGCTCCAGCGGCTAATAGGGGACTGGCTATTATTCAGTGCTGGTCTAGGCTTATCAGAGCAGAATACCATTGGAGCTGTTTTGCAAATGCTGGCAAAAGATTCTTTTCCTTGGTGAGGCAAAAGAATCTAATTCTTCAGGACGGTGCAGAAGAGGCCTAATCATGCACCAATGTCTTACAACCCCAGCATCATTGGCAAATCCCAAATTCTGGCCTTTAAAAGATTCATCTCTTTGTGATGTGGGGATTTTAGTTGGACCATGTGGAGATGCTTGGAAATACCAATTCCCTTTAAAATAACAAGGGTCACCACAAGGGAATTCTGGGCATTGGCTTAGAGTAGGGGTGGCTTGGCCTGAGGAACTTGGCCTTAGAAAGTTGGCTAATAGTGTCAAATAGAAAGGGGCCATCCTGCCTGCTCTGAGCTGAATTTCTGAAATTCCCCAGCTACTTGCCTTTCATGGCTCCATTTCCAGCAACCAACAACTGAAAACAACGATGCCCAGACAGAAAGAAAGAAAATGAAAGACAGGAAAGAATAAGTTCAAGGAATTTTTGGAATTTGTTTTTTTGTTTTGTTGTGGTTTGCTCTTCTGTTGTTGTTTTTGTAAAGTGTGAGTATTTCAGAACCATGTTTTTTTACTTCATAGAAAATTTTTTTTTCTGTTTTGCTTTGTGAGTAAGGATTTTGTTATGAAATTCAGACTGGTTAAAACTCTCTATGTAGCCTAGGCAAGTCTCAGATTCATAAAATTTATCAGGTACTTGGATGATTGGAGTGTGACACTATACCTAGATCACAAAGACACTTGTTTTATTTCTTGTACTTATTTCTGTGGGTATGGGGGGGGAATGATACATGTTTATATGGGTATGTGAAAGTACCATGTGTACACATGGTGTAGACGTCAGAGATCTATCTCACTTGTCTCCCCCAGTTACTTTCCACATTCATTTTGGAGACAGTTTCTCATTAGACCTGGAACTCATAGATTGGCTAGGCTGTCTGCCCATTAACCTCCAGCCTCCACCTCACTAGGAACTGCCATGCCCAGCTCTTATGTGGGTGCTAGGAATCTGAACTCAGATTCTTAGCTTATGCAGCACATACTTTATGCCTAGAACCGAGTCCTTAGTCCTGAGAGTCATGCTAACTAAAGTATACTTTAGTTTAACAAAGGAATTCTTACTTGTTCTTAACAATCCAAGCACTGCTCTGGATGGCCAATATGAGGAAATTCAGACAATAACGGCTCCCCGAAGGGCAACAAAGGAAAATATGTTGAATTTGAAATTAGCAGATCTGAAATGGAGCCCTACTCTGTCCCTCCCAGCCATAAACTCAGGGACAAGAGTCATCATTAAGATCAAGCTTATCATAACCTGACTTGGGTTTCCAGCTTCTCATTAATCCACAGTATCTGAAAATTGGTCTCAGTTCTAAAAGGAGTTCCTTCAAATCCTATGGAGATACAAAAACTATATTTACCCCAGATGGAGCACCAACAGAAGACCAAAGAAAGGATTCTACCCACATCTAATTTGGCAAATCAATGAGTTTATTGCCGTTGCTTACAGCAGCATGAATGGCTCTCATGAAACTTTATCATGAAGACAGCCCACCCCAGCACAGCAGTGACTCAGGGATGCTACATTCCTGGAGCACTGATGCATATCCACACCCACCATCCCCACCCCTGCTCAGTTATTCCACTAAAGAGAGAATCTCTGCCCCTGTCAGTATTGTTCATTGCCTTTATAACTATGGGGCGAGATCTCAAAAGCTTGTCATTTTCTTTTCCTGCTTCCTGAGCCTCCTAAGATCTATGAGCTTCCAGAACCCAGCAATTTCCCTAAGCTTCTCAAATCTTATGCTCCTTTCTCCTCTCTACAGAAGAGAATGACTCAGTTGAGTGGAAATAATTACACAGCAACACACACACTCACACACACAAGACAAGGCAGGAGACACTAGAATGGTACAACCAAAGCTAAGTACCCACTGCTTGCCAACAGGAGACAAGAAGCTAGGAGACGCAGGAAGCAGAGGCTTCCTCTAAGTCTCAGAAGGAATCAACCTTGACACTATATGATCTCTTTCATTCAGTCTCCAAATCTACGAGGCAATACATTTCTCTGGGCTATGCCTCCACATCTGTGGTACTTCATCATACAGTGCCAGAAAATGGACCCATGTCCATACTTACAGTGGTTACTCACAGACAGGCTATTACTCACTGAGAAGATATCCTGCTACTGATCAGTCATCGGGATGGGTTCTGGGTATGCACGATCAGCTGTGTACTCACCCTCGTGGTCTGTGCAATAAAGCATGGTCACTACTGATATAATATTAGTAGTATAATAGTATAAATATTATAAATTATAGTATAAATATAAATAGTATAATATTAATACACCTAATGCAAAGTAAAATGTAAAATATGTACAAGACTTCAAAGGCCACAAAAGAATCAAATATCAATAAAAATTATAGTTTATGTTGAAGACCTGATGCTGTTGCTATAGTGAGGTAAAGTGTACAATTAAAAATGGCCTTCACTTACTTCTTTTTAAAGTGTTTAATTTAGCTTCTGGAAAATTTTAAATTATATGGGAAGTTGATAACATGGCATTCCTGAACAGCATTGCCTAGAAGCTCTCAAGCAGTGACTGGAGTTGATTTCAAAGTATTAGAGAGTGTTAAGCCAACACAACTGTGGAGGTGTGTTCCTCTATCTTTTGGAGTCCAAAAGAAGCTATAGTCACTGAAGGGGCATAAAATGACATCAGCTGAGGGTATGCCCAGGCTACCATCTCAATCCTCCTGAGAATTTCAGAGAGTTGTTTAGATCATCCAACATTTCTCTATAGAGAAGTGAGAGGAAAACAGGGAACCACCACCAAAAAAATAAAGAATGAACATCCAAAAACCTGAAATACATGGATCCCAGCCTACGTGGGCACTCACTGCATCTCAGCCACTCATCCGTCATCCCCACGTTACAAATGAAGAAACTGAGGCCAGAGATAATAAGTTCTTCATCCAGAACAATACTGACTTAGGGTTTGAAAATAACCCCGGTGGAGTATATGGGGGCCAGCTTGAAAAGAAGCTTAGATATTACACTAAAATGTAAAATTAAGGAAGGAGGGCAGGAAGGCAGGCATGAAGGTGCTCACTAGCATCTCTTGAAGACAGTAAGGGGGTGTGAAGGATTTTAAATAAAAGCCTGAGCAAATCCATTTGGGGGCTGGGATCTACAGAAGCTCTGTGGGGCAAGGAGAGTGAAGTGATTAGGGCTGGTCCTATTGAATCCAAGCTGTGGATAGAGCGTGGCTTTCTGCTTTCTTCTTCATAACTTCCTGAGGACTTCCAGGAGATGAGCCCCTCCCTGTCACTGTCCCACAGGACCTGGCGACAATGGCAGAATTAACATGGAAGAAGGAAAAATAGAGACTTGTGCCTTCTAGCCCCGATGCTGGGAGTAAGAGTGCTAACAGGTTTTTATTTATTTATCTCCACATTCTAGCTCATTCTGCCACGGGCCTAACACACCTCATCCTTAGCATCCCCAGAATGAATTAATTCTTCCTGAATTTTGTCTGATTTCTGTCATATGGACTGTATCACACCTTACTCTCAAGAGTGACAGGGAAGAAATATCACTAAGGAAACAATGATTCTGTTCTTAAAAAACAACTCTTCGTACCACGGCTCTGAAGACGCAAGGACTCGAAGCTGACAGCGTTTGGATTCTGAAGTTAGAAGTGTGACAACTGCTGCCGTCGGGTAAGGTGACTTTCATCCAGACGATGACCCGAGAGTCCCTGGTGCTCCTCCCCTTGGCTGATGAAGCTTGTGGCGTAATGCAGAGCCCTGTGTTTGACATGCAGTGTGCCTGATCTTGAATTCTCATGGAACATTTTTTCAACCAGAGGCAGCATATTCCTACATAAACGTCCCTGGAGGTAGTGCCTGTAGGCACAGTTGGTGTGTTTAAAATGCCACCTCCATTTCTTCCCACAACTCTTTAAGAAGTGGTTGTGGGGGTTGATGATAGGCAATTAGATAAGAAGAAAAACCAACAAGTGATCACCCTCAAGAGGAATAGCTCCGATATCAACCCCTTCCCTTCTCCACGAACCAGGATGCAGGCAGCATTCAGAGCTGCTGTTTTGACAGTGAAATGTGAGAAAGTAGATCCAATGGGCAGAAAGTTCCCTGTCCATGCTAGCGGACACAAAATGGGTCCCTCTTCTAAAAACTGCCACCTCCTCTAGCACCAGCCCTAGGTGCTTAAACTGTTTTAACATCCCTGCTTGGCTCCATTTACTAAAGACCCCTGTGTAGGGTCTAAGCTGGGGGGAGTCAACCCTAGCAGGCCCATGCCGTTGAAATAGAGTTGATTATTTAAATCAGCATTGGGCCAATGCAACCCCAAGCTCATGCTAACATGAAAAAGTCCACAATATTGATCTTGAAATATGAAGCACAACACTGAAGAAGATTGTCATAATTGATGCATATATGTCAGAAAGTGACCAACCTACTTAAAATGCTATAAATTGATTTAGTGTCTTGATAGTTTAAGGAAAAAATAGTCTATGAACAAAGAAAAGACTACGAAGTCTGTTGACCAGAGAAAACCAGTATCATTTCGGTTATTTCTACCACTGGCTCTGAACTTGTGAGAAATGGGGGAGCTTAGTCATTTTCAGTGTTTTGCATACAGATTTTCCAAATTCCATTTTTCTGAGCATGTGAGCAATGTCTAATAGTATACCCCAAGTCAATGCAGGGAAGATTTAGGCAGAATATGAGAATTTTTGCAAAACAAATTTTCAAAGCAAAACCGGCTCATGTTCTTATTGGACTCAATTTTGGTAAAGTATACAAAAACCCCAGATGATTCTTGTTGGCAAATTCCACAATAAACACCCCCAAATATCTTTGCAAACAACAGCTTTGCTCAAATAGTCCAAGACCAAGTCTTAGATTCATTTTCAACAAGTGTGTTTTATTTTTAACTATCCATATTGGGTTGGCTTAGATTTTTGTCCCTGGGCAGTTGGTTTGTGGTCTTTCAGTTGGTTTTATTATTAAGTCTGGTATTCTACACTACACCATACATATCTTCTAGTGGAGACTATCGTCACCTGACAACTCTTTAAAAAAAATAAAGAGTACTTTATTTTACTGAACAATGTACTCCATGAAGTTGTTCCAAGAGTCAAACCTTGGCATCACACAGAAATTACTGAAGAGCAATAAGAATTTGGGAGTTGCTCCTCATAGCATACAAGTTCTTCATCTTCACATAAAATTAGGCCAGTGTCTTCTGGGAGATGGGAAGAGCTCACTTTGGGAATCCTTAAGAACTATTAACTTGTGCGTGAAATCAGCACCATCTGATTAAAAACCTGAGTAAGAAAAACTGGAGATAATCTGTAATGTTGTGGTCAGAATGAGAAATGTCCCCCATGGATCTGTGTCTTTAAACAGTTGGTCCCCAGTTGGTGAAACTGACTAGCTAGGTGATGAAACCTTCAGGAGGTGGAGCCTTCCTAGGAGAGAGTGGGAATGCATCACTTGGGTTTCTAGCCCCACCCCTGCCCTTTCACTCTGCTTCTTGAGTGCTACTTTCTCCTAATCCCATGTGTCTCCTACAATACCTTCCCTGATTTATAAATAAATATTCCTGGGACCATAGGCAAAATAAACTCTTTTTTTTTGCCTAAGTTGCTCTTGTCAGAATGTTTTATCACAGTATATTAGTTTGCCTTACATTGCTCTGATAAAATATTCTTCCCAAAAGAACTTGACATGGAAAGGGTTTATTTGGCTATGTTTCCATCTCATAGCCCATCTTTGAGGGAAGCCAGGACAGGAACTCAAGGCAGACTTGCTCCACCTGATTTCTTCACCAACCTAGGATCAACTCTCCAGAGGGTGGCACTGCTCACAGTGGGCTGGGCTCACCCACATCAATCATTAATCAAGAAAATGTCCCCACAAAACTGCATCAAGGCCAATCTGATGGAGGCATCTGCTCCGCTGAGGTTGTCTCTTCCCAGGTGACCCGAGCTAACTTGCATCAGGGTAACAAGAAACCCACCAGTGCACACAGCAACAAAAAGTAACTAATGCATGAGGTTTCCTACACCAGTGTCAACCTTCGCATTAGTGGACCATGAACCACAGTGCATGTGAAGAAGCCTGGGATGTAAACTACAGAGAATTAAGGCAGAAGTTAGGAAGCAGGGAGTACAGACAGCAGAAGGAAACAGAGACAATCAATTAAGGGATAGAAGGAAATAAAATGTTTCTATAGTATGATCTTGTGAGCCAGCTGAATCCCTAGGTACCACACTGAGAATGGCAAAATGTCCTCCTTCACCTTCCCATTGACAGAAATCACAGCAACCAGCAGAAATCACCACACGACCAGTGTTCTCCAATCTGCTAAGCACAGATACCATGCACTATCTTATCTGTTTCCTTGGGTTATGTGTATTATATTTCAGCTGTATGGTTCATCTAACGTTATTTTTCTTCCCATCTCTACATACATCCTCTATTTATTTCTGCAATTAGGCAAGAACTAATGCTTAAGTAGAAAGCAGTTTACACATTTTTGAGGCAGCTGGGAAAAGAAAACTCTGGGGACCCTTTCATCCTTCCAGGGTTTTACCCTCAAAGCTGCGAATCCAGGACATGGTGATTAATCCCCTCCACCTATGCACCCTTCCATCCATTTGGCTACCCTCTAACAAACTTAATTAGGTCCTCTTGGCATCTGCCATAGAAGTGGAGATAAAACATGAACAATAACAACAAAAAGGCCATTTTTACCATCTTAAAGACAACTTAGCCCACAAGAGGTTTAAATAGACATTTGCATAATTATATAAATAAATGTGTGGTTAGAAACCACAGTGAATAACATAAAACTATGGGAATAACATAGAACCTTGCTTTAAAGAGTTTGGGTTTTTGTTGTTGTTATTTATGTTTTAAATTATTTTATGTGCATTTAGTGCCCATAGAAGCAATATCAGGGTATCAGATCCCATGCAAGTACAGTTATATGTGTCTGTGACCCTTCAGATATAGGTTCTAGCAATGGAACTTGGGTCCTTTGTACGATCAGCAATCACTCTTAACTGCTGACTCTTATCCTCAGGTCTTCGTTTAGTTTCAGCATGTCCTAGTGAAAACAAACTCAGAGGGGCATCTTGTGTAGGATAGATAACCAGAGAACTTTCTCCATTGCCCACAGCCAGGAAAATAATTTGATCAAGATTTGTGCTCCAACAAAATCTCTTGGACCTTGGCCTTTAAAATTCTGTCCCTGTTAAGCACTTCAAAAACAAATAGGAAAAAAAAAGTTTATTTAGAATGTTTTAGTATTCTAATTTAAAATAAGAAATAAGCTAGGTTTCAATAGGAAATGAAACCCAAAGAAGGATCTTGCCTGAACACAGTAACAACCTTGCACCACCCTCAGGGGGATCTCAGTACAAGTCCTGGCTCACCCTTGGCCAAGGATACAGACGATCTAGGATTTTACTGTAACCCCCGTATTACTAATGGATCTGCTTGACTTGAGTGGGAGTTAATGACTGTGGCCACTAACAGAGACTGTGGTACAGAAGCGGACAAGAAACACTTAGAACAGGAAGAAAGGTAGGCTCATTCCCTTTGAGAGGGGCGACAATGAAGTCTAGAAGATTTCATTAGCTTTTTCAAAGATAACATTATATGATTATCTTTCAATTACTTACCCGTCTTCTCACCAGACTCGTCATGCTGACATTATCCCAGCCAGTCACATAGCGTGTTATGCTTTGTACTCAAGACAGAATTCTAGCAATACTCTTTTGTAATGAATAACCCTTGTGTATACAGGGATTCTGATGGGCGATTACTGAGAGAGAAAGGAAGGGGACATTGTTTTCAGATGTGATGGCTGGGTTCTTTCTTTTTTCTCTTCCTTCTCCTTCTTACCTTCCTATCCACTTTCCTTTCTACTTCCTCTCTCCCCTTCTCTCCTGTTTCCATGTTCCCTCCCTTCTTCACCCTTTCATTCCTTTTAAATTCCAGGACAAGAGTGTGAACATGAAATTGGGAGAACTCCAACACTAGAGAATCGCCATTCCAAGCAAGATGAGGTAGTAATCCACACTTGATCCCATCTGTTCAGCAGGCACTCACATTTTCTCCTTCAAAGCCTGTTTCTGTTCGTTCCCTATTCCACGAAGGACATTTCTCCACAGCCAGCTTCTTTGCTGTGTTAATGTGGCCCATTCTGAGATCTCATGGCCGGTGGAGACATTAAAATCCATTCTCCAAAGGATTCACATTCGGCTTACCTTTCAGGATTTCAGGATGTTGTTAAGTTGGGAGCATAGACCCCAGCCCTCAGCCTGTGAGTTGTATTGACCTGGACTTCAAATCCCAGCGTGGGGGGGGGGTCAGGACCACTCCCACAGAGTATTTAAGTGAACTCCCAAAAGAGGAAGACGTGGTCCCTTTTCCTTCCTCCTGTGGTTGCATCCATGGCCTCCGGGTTCCCCCTTGGGGCCACCCAAAAAGAACGCAGGAATTCCATCAAACCTGGATATTTCTTAATTTGGCTCGATTGGGAATTTGTGTTGGCAGAGGGCTCATGTTAGGGTTCTACAAAGATGCACAAGGGGTTTTAAACAGCAGTTGATTGCAAGCATTCTCTGAAATCAGTGCATCCATTAAGCAAAAAGATCAACACCGTTAATAACATTATTACCTCAATTAAGGGGCAGCCAGCTATGAAAGACAAATCTAAAAAGATTTGTCTGTAAACACAAAGAATGCCCTATATATGATCAATTAAAAAAAAAAGATAAACTTACTCTGTTTACCAAGTTTGGTTTATTTTACACATCAAATTTCCATCGCTTAAAAAAGGGGAAGTTCATATGAAGTATGAAACACCCATTAACACAAACATATTTTTATTAAAGAGTGAATGCATTTATCTAAAGAATAGTTTACATATGTCATAATGCAACAAGCATATCTTCAGGAGGTGAGTCCTCACCAATACGACTCCATGCTTATTGTACATGCCTTGAAACTACCCACACGGGGGACATACACACACGCATGTGTGCACACACACAAACATACACACACATACATAAACACATACATGTACACACAGGTACACAGACCAAAAATACCAACACCATTGCTGTCTGGATTATATTAGCTTTCTCTTAAGGCTTCTAAGGTGCCCTGTTGCCCCTAACATCACGAGAAATAAAACACACCTTTTAAAGGAGCAATATCACTTGGAAAAGTGGTTCATGTACCCTCTTAATATGTCTGTTCATCTTAAATGTGTATATTTTAACAAATACGTTCCATGATCCTTTATGATATGCAAAGATCTTGAAATTGAAAGATCTCAAGCTATCAGTGAGAATTTTTCTTCAGAACTGATGGTCAAAGGGATCATTTTGACTCTAAGAATACTATTGACTTTAGGACAACAAGATCACATTTTCCTTTATAAGGAAAGACGTGAGATTTCTACACAGACTTGATTTCACTCATTCCCTACTTAAGTTCAATGCTGAATGATGGAGCAAGACTTCCCAGGCAATGTCACAACAGAGTTTAAAAATCCCATGAAGGAGTCATCCAAAAGTGTAGTAACCATGTAAGCTACTACAAACCAGGACTTAATAAAGAGCAACCTCTATAGACGCTGGCCACCCATTCCCCTTTTTCTCTAGGGTGTCTGATGTCTGAGACTCCTGGTAGGGTTTGCTGACTGTTTATTTAATTAATTTGTTATTTCTTCCTTGTTGGAGTCCTGCAGTGTATTGAGCCTCCATCCCTTTTGGGGAGGCTGGAAGGAGGAGAAACATGGGGGGGGACAAGAGGAGAGAAGTGATCATTAGTTTATAAGGATTCTAAGAAAATAGATGAAGTGAATACAAGAGGAGGGTACTACTTGGTATACTCATGTAAATAAAAGCATTATCTTTAACTGCGAACTATCTGCCATCTAGCGTGCTGTTAGTTGTAAAGCTTAATCCAAGCTGTGCCGATTCATATGCTGAGGAGAGTGTCTGCCAACATGCCAAGCAAGGAGGAGCAATCCTTCAGTCACTGGGACAAGCCCTTTCCATCCTGCCGCCTCCACACCGGCATCACCTCCCACGCCGCCCGCCCACCTAGGGACCACAGAGATGCCGCTAACATTCTTGTTGGATTTCATAAGGCAGATCTGAAGAGTCAGTCAGACTACAGCCACGGAGCATTTGCCTGAGAATGGTGAAAATAGGCATAGAGATCTCCCACCCGGAAGTGTTGGAATAGGAGAAAAACCCAAGAAGACGGTCTGGAACTTTCCTCCTCGGCCACTCTCCTCATAGTCACAGCAGCAGCAGATTTCAATGTCACATAATTAATGATACATTTCTTTAGATTTAGAATTGCTCTTCTGAATTTAAAAAGCATGGTCAGCCAAGAGTTTTGGCAGTCTTTTCATAGCAAATTTGAATCATTGCAGATGCATCTGTCTTCCGAAACTCCTTGCTCAAATGCTTCCTTCGCTGGAACATCTTAAGTTCCTTCAGCCATCATCAGATTCTAATTCCTGGGAAGCCTCTTCAGATGAGCTGCTCCTATGGATCCGCCCATCACTCTTCATACTGTGAAAAGTCTTCTTGAAGGCCTCCATCATGGCATGCGCCAGCTTCTTGGCCTCCAGCTTGCTCTCACACTGCACGGCGTGGCAGTCCATCTGGTAAGACAGGTCGTCGTTGATCTCTCTGTACACCCAGGCGAAGATGTTGGGGCTCACGTTGTGGTCAGCAGTGCAATAGGCGATGCGAGCCACCTGGAAGGTATCCATGTGCACAGTCGCCTCGCCTTTGTGGTCAAGGTGATGAAGCCAGACTTGGAACGGACGGATCTCTAGGAGGGCATTGGCTGGAAAAACATCTTCTCGGGCCAGGGTGTGTTTCTTCCAGAGTTCAATGACCGGCTTCTCCGTGCAGCCAGATAAAAACTGCATGCCTGTGGTAGAGACTTTCCCCAGGTAGGTGACCTGCAGACGGGAGACAGGAAGGAAAGGGGGAGGTCAGCATGGTGCACTGAGCTCACTCTGAAAAGCTAAGAGACAAGACACATGATGCACACCAAAGTGGCAGGGCCACTCCTTGACCCCATGGAAGCAGAATTTCTACCTTTTCTTCCTAGCAAGTCTCCTCCAGGGCAAATGCATCAAAACTCTTTAAACAGAGTTGGACTTTAAAATATAACACCTGGAGAACGCCTTCCCTCTTTCAAACCCCTTCTAAATTAAAAAAAAAAAAGACCAATGATGATGATCTTTCATTTAATTTGGCATTTCTTTGAAATCATGGGTCACTAGATGTTTACTTTCATTCAGTGGGAAATGTGAGCACTCAAGAACAGCAGGAAACCAGGAGGCCAGCGCATCTGCAAAACAAAGCCTTTATGAAGCTTGTCTCTTGGCTGGATCCTCTCCCCAAATCCTCCCCTTTCTGATTTCCTTTATGCTGTTTGCTTCCAGCAAACACCAAAGACACAAAAAAGTGTTCTGTTCAAATTACAGCCTGAAGCATGATTTCCCCGCTTCCACTGAAAAGTTTTAAAAATACAAAAAAAAAATCTTTGCTTTTCAAGCTGAACAGTTTGTGAAATGATGGGTATCTGGTTATATGACTGCAGCTGAGAGATTAGGGAAGGCTAGAAAGCGAGGTTTTCAGATAGCTAGCTAGGCTCTATTCAAAGGAGGGAATATCATTCCGAAATCATTCCAAAAGATTCAGGGTTTTTTCTTAAATAAGCTTGGGAGAAAGCAAAAGAGCTTAGCTGTATAAAGGCACTTATGACCAAGCCTGAAGATCTGAGTCCAGTCCCTGAACCTACATGATGGAAGGAGAGAACTGACTTCCACTTGCTGTTCTCTGACCACACCTGCTCTTGTTCGTAACTTACCAAGAGGTATATGTTATTGATTTTCTCATCAGAATGGGTAGAACTGTTGCCACCAAAACATAGACATTAAAGAACTGAAAGAAACCCAAGTGGTCTGTCATGGAATATTAAAGATGCGCTACATTCTTTTACACTGTGGAATATTTGTTTAATGATGCAAAGATGTGTTGCATTCTTTTACACTGCAATTGTTTAACTCTATGAAACTGTGCTACTTTGCCTGTCAAAACCACCTGATTAGCCTAATAAAGATCTGAAAGGCCAATAGCTAGGCTGGAGAGAGAAATAGGCAGGGCTGTCTGGCAGAGAGAATGAAGAGAGAGAAGAGGGAGATGAGCCAAAAAAAGAAAGAGGAGAGGAGGACACCAGGGGCCAGACACACAGTCACACAACCAGTCTCAGAGTAAGAAGGAAAGAAAGGCATATAGAATAGAGAAAGGTAAAAGCCCAGAGACAAAAGGTAGACAGGATAATTTAAGAAAATCTGCTAGAAATAAGCCAGGCTAAGACAAAGTATTCATAAGTAAGAATGAGTCTCCATCCATTTGTGAGCTGGGCCTCCAAAGAGTAAAAACAAACAAACAAAAAACCTACAATGGTCAATTAATGAGCAATGTAAAGTTGTATGGAATTGGTGAATTTAAGTTATAAGACCTAGCTAAAAAACAAGCCTAAGCTATCAGGTGAGATTTTATAATTAGTAATATGTCTCCATGTCATTACTGGGGAGTTGGTGGTCCCGATGAAAAAAGTCCTACTACAAGGAAGAAGTTAGATGCTGATTGGGAGCAGAAAAGACAAGGGAACAGGGACAGCTAAGCTTGAGTCTTTTACAACCTTCTCTCAAGAACAACAAAGGGACTCACATGAGACATATCTCATGTCCCTACTAATTCCTACCTTCTCCAAAGTACTGCTATGTCCAAACAGTCCCAGTTAGAGGCACAGCCTTTAATCATGAATATATTCAACCTCGATCAAACACTATAGAAGTTCATCCAAAAGTTAAACCATACTTTGATTTCCTTTTGATATGATTCATTCATTCTTCTTCTCAAAAGAACAAATTACAGGATTTTAATGATTTTAACTTGTATACTCACATTCACAGAACCCATTATGCCTGAAGTTAAAATGTGGAAAGAGCCCACCTTCCCAGTATCATACAAGTGAATACACACATACAATGGAATATTACTTTGTACCAAGGGGAGGGAAATCTTACATATACTCCCACATGGATAAACTCTGAGTATATTAGTGTGCAATAAAATAAGCCAGTCACAAAGTAGATAAACACTGTGATTTATCTCATCTTAAAACAGTGAAAATCACAGAGACAGAAATGAGAGTTGTGAGAGATGGAGGTATGGAGCACAGCAATGGCTGATCTTGCTTGAGAGGTCCTGTGCTTCTCTGTCTGACAAGCCTGGAACAGTTATGTTGTTCAGTGGAGGTGACGGCACTAGAACATCTGCCTGCATTAATACTACTGAAGCGCACACTCAAAACTTGCTTAAGATGCATCCCATCGAAGCGAACTCTTCAAGATTGTGATAAGGATGCTGAAGTGTAGCTCTCAGCTGATTGTTCCTGGTGGGGATGGGAGTCGTGAAGGACTCAGTTTTCTTTAAGAGACTGGCCACCAAATGTTTGACCATGCTCCAGTGAGTATATGAGCAACACAAATTGAACTTGACTTATTTGTTATTTTTCTGTGCTTTGTTTCTTCTTATTTGGAGGGGCGGGAGAAAGGTCTAAAAGGGCCAGGGAAACAGACCTGGAGGACTGAGAAGTGAATGTGCTCAAGGTTTATGATGCGAAATTCCCAAATAATCAATAAAAATATCATGAAAAATGGCTTAAGATGTCAGTTTTAACATTGTATGTATTTCATAAAAAGGGAAACAGAAACAAACAAACAAAACCAACTAGTTTGGGTGCCTAAAGAGGAAATATACACATCGTATTCACTGAAACTAGGAATATTCAAGTTCTGTAAGATAGAAAGAAAGATAGTCTGCAGGAAGGGAAATTCTTTTGATCAGCTTTCAGTGCATTTACACACCACACACACACACACACACAAACACACATACACCTTTCTAAAAGTTATACAGAGAGAATTAAAAGGTACTTTTTCAAAAGCTTCATTAAAAGCTGTAGAAAACTTACTCAAATCAAAAGCAATTTTCCAGTAATAAAATTCTGACAGCCAGCCAAGAAAAAATGTAACTCTTCTTATGAATGCTTATAATCCATAAGGTAAAGGTTTTTAAGGAAAATACTTTTATTTTGAAAGTGTGTTTACTGAAGAATGGAACAGATTAGACACTCAAGGTTTTGATGAGACAATAATAAAAGCTATGCAATAATGCGTAGATATTTACAAATGGAATTTTGAAGCATTGAGGTAGAACACAATACATAGAATTTATTCCCAGTAAACTAGTGTCTACTTTCACCAATGACAGAAAAAGAGCCATTAAGGAACATTGCCAAAGGTGTCAAGTCATCACACATACCCACAGAAAAATCAAACCACAGGGGAACTGAGGAGTTATAAAGGATGTTTGTGTCACACACGATGGTAAAAGCATCACATCTATCAAATTCATTAATAACTCCGTGGGCTAGGATGGAATTTTCAACAGGGTCTCACTCCGTAGTTCCAGAGGGCCTTGAACTTGTTAAGTAGGCCAGACTGACCTTGAATTCCCAGTGATGTAGCTGCCTCGACCTCCCCAGTTCTGGAATTGAAGTTGTGCCATCACATGTGCTTTGGGATGGGATATTGTTCTTACTAACTCTTTCTAAAGGGCCAAACTTAGATATAGGCAGGAGATGTACCAGAATCATTCATATAATAGTAGTGGGAACACACTTTGTACATAAAATGTGTGGGGTGTGAGCAACAGCTTGGTGACCTGTGAAGAACTGGACGTAGAGTCTGAATGTCCATTGACTGTTTTGCTATTAGATGAGAGAGAGACATCCCCATTTGTTCTTGCTGTCCCTCCATGTTCTCACTACCTCTGTCCTTAGATGGTCACAGGCATCTAAGATGAAATTAGCCTTTCCACATGACTAACGGGATTCAATTGTCTGGCACTTTTAGAGTCTCTTCCAGATTCACATACATCCACACACTTTTTAAAATAACATGTTATTCTTTTTTGCAACTCTCACAAATGAAAAGAATGTGGAATCTAAAAAGGCCAAACTTAGAGAAATAGAGAGCAGGATAATCAGCAGCAAAAGCTTGGAGGGTTGGAGAGGGGAAGACCTGGTTCAAGAGTCTAAAGCGACAGCCAAACAGAATAAATCAAATATTCCATATACTACTGTATATAGGAGTGACTGCATTCACATGTATTGTAACCCAGATAGCCCAAAACAGCTAAAAGACAGGATTTTGAATATTGTTATCATGAAGAAATGATCAATATTAAACATATGGACTGTTTATAAATATCTGATAGCTATTCAGTGTAGAAATGTACAAAACCATCCTCCTGGACTCTGTGAAGATGTACAGCTATAATCTGTCAATTTAAAGAATTTAAAAAACTAATTAATTTTCTCAAAGTACCCAAAATTCAATGACACTCTAAGGAACCTGCTTGACTTCATTTTGAAGTCAGGAGTGATTATGTGTGTTGTTAAAATTAAGTTTCTATTTACTGTAAGAGCTGAGTTCTCTCTGTTTCCTGGAACCTGACCTTCCCCAAACATGATCTTGACTTGTTTTATAAAACACCCTTACCCTCCCTGACTCTGCACCCTCCCTGACCATCTCTGAACCCTCCCTAACCATATGGTAACCACATGATGTCTTTTGATATTTTTTCTGCATTTCTTTATTGCCCCATTGTCTCTCTTATCTAAGCCGACTTTGCAATTACTCATTATTTTACTCCTTAAAAGGGGTCCAAGAAATGGATTCTGGGCTGCTGTCTGTAACCTGACTTAGGAGGCAGTTGCTGGCCAGCTCTTGGGTGCACCCCAATCAAACTCAAGTTAGCTTCAAAGGTGGCTCAAATTGTGACAGCAGTCTTGCTCTCCCTGGTGGGGTCAGCAACTACACAGCCATTATATACTGGGTCAAGAAGTAGCTAGGTATTGGCAAACAGAAATCCTAGAGTATGGAGCATTGTAGGTGTGTACACCTACATCAGCAACGTCACAGGGGATTGCTCTAAATCTATAGTGGGCAAACATTCCATGTCCTAGATACCCTCGCACGGAGGTTTGCCAGGCTTGCCATCCTCTCTGCTGCATGGCCCTGGGAACACAAGGCTCAGTGTGTGCTACCGCAGGCTCTCCTACCATCAGCTGTAAACAGTGTCAGAAGCGGGTGATGAGAGAGAGGGGATGTGTGACAGAGATGAATGTTCCCTTAATGAATGGGTTCCTTTTAAGCCCTGACCATGAGAGGTGCCATCTTCTGGGGCTACAGAGTTCCAAAAAATTCCATATTTCAAAACTGGTCACTAAATCTACCCAAACTTGTACACAGGTTTTTTCTTTTCTATTTTGTTCTTTCTTTTTTTTAAGTTCTTTACCTTTCAGGGGGAATAAATAAAGAGACTTGTAATATGACGGGAGCAGCAGCCTTTGGGAAGATTAAGAGCTAGCTAGGCTCAGTTCATGAACGCTGGAATCTCTTCTGTGGTCAGAGACAGGCATGGGGTAAAAAAAAAAGTGTAAATGAATCATTCTAAAAGAAATAAACAAATAGCAGAGAAAGGAAAACTTGTCCTCATGTGTTACTTAATGGCATAAACTGCCACCTCAAATGGTATCTGCAGTGAGGGACAGGGAGCTTTGTACAGTCCCAACTGAAGAGACTGAGGATATTTCACAACACGTGACAGTGCACAGGCTGTGCGTGAGAGGGAGCCACAGTGTGTCTGCAGTGCTAACAGCAACCACAGAGCTGCTGTCCTCGGAACCTCTCCCCAAGCATGAGCTGCCCAACCCACTCACCAGCTCTGTGTTCATGTTCCGTCCTGCTCAGCCGTGGCTAAACAAGCTGAGGTTCCTGAGGTCTTTCCTCATCTCAGCCAACACTGCTCCTCCTTCCCGGAGGCCAGTACATAACTCATTCTGCTTATAACCGGCCCCATTTCTCTCTAGATCGGACAAGATATGAACAGTAGTGGCTTTGACCCCTAACAAGGATGCAAAATGGATGGATAATGTTAGAATCCACACGCCCTGGCAACCAAAGAGTTTTCAGTCTTCCAGACTGTATGAGCCCAGCTTTATAAACTGGGCATCAGTCCAGTGTACTTCTGGAGTTCTCAAAACAGAAAAGGAAGGAAGGAAGGAAGGAAGGAAGGAAGGAAGGAAGGAAGG